>JBAKBP010008123.1:0-93841 GCA_037953745.1 Lithodes maja | reverse complement strand
GTAACGAGGTACCTTAACTCGGCGAAAGTGTACAACAGGGGTAGGCTATGAGGCTAAACTCCCTCAGACATTTATAGGTTACGTTATTACTAAAGAAATGCAATACTCAAGAAACTACGTTAATATTAAGCCTCTAATAATGTAGAATAGAAGCAGGCTAAAGGTATGACAGTGAAATGCTAAATGACAAATGTACACGCCTACTTGAAAGCGCGTGCACTAGAATAACTGTCCCCTACTAACATGCACTAGCATGTAGCATACAAGATGTTCATGATCCAGTAGATACCTAATAATACACATGGAAGGAACATAAATAGTAGTCACTTATTATAATAATGAATCTATACTTGGAATTACTAAAAGGTTGCAGGCAACAGTACTGCGCCGGTAGCCTACTACCGCATAGGCTACTTCGCTTCTCTCACTCTGTCTCCCCTCTGAGTCCGTATGCGCCCTACGCAACAGAACTCCGGACACAGCAGCAAAACGACAGTGCAGTTAATTGATACATGAAAGTATTAATAGTGTTGTCTTGTGTGTGAGTAATGTGTATTGTAAAGTGTTACATACATATACTTAAAGAGAGCTGCAATGCATAGTAAAATAAAGATATATCCCACTCATCATCCCCATGTGTTCTAGCTAGCAGGCCAAGTCACAGGAACAACGAGTCCCAGCACCGAAAGCGAGAACCCAGGAAAAGACTGTAGAGAACACAAGGACAGATAAATTACGTTACTCTACTATACCGGCACTACGAGCGAGCTGTAGTCTCTGGTACTACACTCGCTCCTGGCTCGGTATGCAAATCAAGGCTAAGTCCTCGCCCCTCTACAGACAACTCCTGGGCATGGTCGGGCTCTTACACATGGCACCAGTCTAGTCACAAATTGGATGATGAGCGGGGCATATAACTCGTGAACATGTAGAACGTTCACCAACTATCCTCATCAAGAAGATCGCTGTTCACATTAACCCCTTAAATCTAATACATGTAAATATATGCTTGTCCTAAGAGTAATACGAGAGGTGAGTGCTGAAACTCCTTTAGGACCTCAAGGGAAGGTTATGCATTTAAATAGAGAGAAGAATGAAATGAGAGTAATGTCGTCAGAGAGAAAGAGTGCAACCGTGAGAAATTGGGAGAGAGGGCAAGGGATGTTAGAATCTCAAAGGTTCTAGGCAACCTAATCATGGAACACACAGCGAGCCTCCAGACAATGTGCTGTACGACAACATGGGCAGCCCAGGCAGCATAGGCAGGCGGCAATGGACTACCAACCCTGTCGCGCCCAGCTATAAGCGCAAGGCTGCCAACCAGTCAATACGTCTGGCAACCACCCCCCCGGCAGCGTGGCGCGTTGCTACCCTCTCGCTCTGAAGCCTAACTCACTCTCTCTCTCTGAACTCCCATTGTCTTATCTATCAACTTCTCTATTGATACTACATATTAAATGGAAGGTCTCGACATGGCTTAAAACAAAACCCACCACTGGTTAGCACATGACGAGACCTTTGCAGAGATACAAAGAACATAGTTATAAGTTGTCACACTCAATATACATAGCTGCTGACGGTAGCCAGCACGGTACAGTGGTACAGGCGGTACAGTGGAGTACCAAGGAGTACAATCAGGTTGCGTTGCCACGCACTGGGTGCGTCACAGCCCCCCCAAGATTTTAGATAATCGACCTTAGAAGCATTATCAAAATCTGACAGGCAACCAACCGACCTGCTACCCTTAGCTGCCACTAATTGCAAAAGGTGCACAACAACTGAAGTGTGAATTATACATAAAACACAATATCGCATGCATCATGCTACAACAATAAAGACTTACAAAACTAAAAAAAAAAAATTCTCGTTTATTTTATTGTTTTATAATCTTTTTGGACGGCGTTATGATAGCCTAATTTTACTCCTGCTCAACCCACACACCGTGCACGACTATCCTGGATCATCAACCCTTGATAGACAATCTGCTATCACGTTCTCACTCCCGGCAATATGCTGAATGTTGAGATTATACTCTTGGAGCATTAGGGACCACCTGGTCAACCGCATATTCCGATTGTGAAACTGATTTAGGAATTTCAAGGGATGATGGTCCGTATAAATCGTCACTACCGGGCCGTAGGCTGGAACATAAACTTCGAAATGTTTGAGCGACAAAACGATAGCAAGAAGCTCCTTCTCTATAGTCGAGTAATTCCTTTGTGCCGAATTAAACTTGCGAGAAAAGAAGCTCACTGGGTGTTCCAAGCCCTCGGAATCAGTCTGCAGTAACACTGCCCCGGCACCCACACCGCTGGCATCAGTCGCCAGCTGAAAACTCCTGGAGAAGTCTGGGGCTCTCAAAATCGGATGTGTACACAGCAGGTGCTTGACTAGGTCGAAAGCCCTCTGACACTCCGCAGCCCAACAGAACTTCACTGACTTCGACAGTAGATCAGTTAACGGTGCTAAGACAGTAGAGTATCCCCGGATGAAGCGCCTATAATAGCCTATCATACCTAGGAACCGCATGACCTGGCGCTTAGTGGTGGGCCTGGGAAACATATTGATAGCCTGTATCTTGCTCAGGGGGGGGCACACCCGGCCTAACCCGACCACGAAGCCAAGATACTGCACAGTAGCCTTTACAAACTCGCACTTCCTCAGGTTCACCACCAGCCCAGCATCGTGCAACTTCCCAAACAGGGTCTCTAAGTGCCTTAGGTGATTTTCAAAATCGTCATCATACACTATCACGTCATCAAGGTAGACCGTGCAGTTAGGGATTTCGTCACAAATATCGTTCATCAGGTTCTGAAACGTGGCAGGTGCGTTCTTAAGCCCATAAGGCATTACGTTACATTGGTAGGTCTTGCCATCTACCACAAAACCACAAACTTGCTTAGCTCGGTCCGACAGGGGTACTTGCCAGTAGCCTTTTACAAGATCAATTTTAGTAAGGTACTTTGCATTCCCTATCTTGTCCACGCTGTCGTCAACTCGAGGCAAAGGGTAAGGGTTGGTAGTGGTCAAGCCATTTAGCCTACGAAAATCTATGCAGAACCGCACCTTGCCGTCAGGTTTTGGCTGCAACGTGACGGGTGATGTCCACTTCACATAACCTTCAGTGATCATCCCTCTCTCAACCATGTACTTTAACTCCTCCCGTAAAGCTGGCAACTTTACCGGGGGCACACGGTAGGGCACTGACTTGAAGGGCACATTATCACCGACGTCCACGTCGTGCGTTATCTGAGTAGTGAGACCTGGGTGTTCGGCGAAAACAGAGGGGTATGACCTGAACAGGCCTAGGACAGCAGCACCCTGGTGCTCAGGCAGGTGACTTACAGCTTGCCTAGCCTCTTGTTCAGTATTCCCCGCCCACTGTTCCGCGGAAATGACACAGTCCCAGCTATCCTCCTCAGCAGCATGACTGTCCCCACCTCCTTCTCCACCCTGGCCGCTGCAGGCCAGCACAGGGACAGTGAGAGGCTCTGAGGGGCGTCTCACATACTCTTTCATGAGGTTAACATGACATAACTGATGTTTTTTTCTACGGTCAGGTGTTGCAACGAGATAATCAAGGTCGGACAGTTTCTTAGCCACCACATACGGCCCAATAAACTTGGCAGAAAGGGGGTGTCCAGGCAAAGGTAAAAGCAACATTACCTCCTGACCCACCGAAAACTCCCGAAGCTTCACCTTGGCGTCATACTGGTGCTTCATGACCGCCTGTGCATTAACCAAGTTATTACCTGCCGCTGCCATGCAACCTATAAGTCTCTCCCGGCTCTCAAGGATATATTTAAGTACAGACCCCGGCTTCTCTTCGCCCTCCCAGATCTCTTTCACCATACTTAAAGGTCCTCTCACATTATGGCCAAAGACTAGTTGATTTGGACTGAACCCCAGGCTCTCTCCTGGGACTTCACGTGCAGCGAACAGAACATACGGCAGACCCAAATCCCAATCAGTGTCATGTTCTGCACAGTAACAGCGTAGCATACTCTTCAGGGTCGAGTGCCACCGCTCCAAGACTCCCTGACTCTCGGGATGGTAGGCTGACGACACTACAGAACATATACCGTGCAACTGAAGGGTTTGCTTGAACAATTTGGATGTAAAATTGCTCCCCTGGTCTGACTGCACCTCACGTGGAAATCCATAACGGGAACAGAACAATAATAAGTTTTTAACAACTGCCTTTGCCGAGCCGTTTCTCATGGGGTATGCGTCCGGGTATCTCGTAGCCACATCCATGATTGTCAACAGGAATTTATTGCCACTACTAGTAGGCGGGAAAGGGCCAACCCAATCTACTACAACTTTGCTGAACGGAGGCCCGGTGACAGGTATGGGAAACAAAGGTGCCTTCGGGATGGTCTGGTTAGGCTTCCCCGTTGTCTGGCAGGTCGCACACCCAGCCACCCATGCACAGACATCAGCCTTGACCCCAGGCCACCAGAAAAACCTGCCCAATGCCGCCAATGTTTTTGTTACCCCCAAATGACCCGCCACCGGCACATCATGCGCCAGACACAATAAGGACTCTCTATACTTATTTGGAACAACCACCTGGTCTACTACCCTCGCACCGCCCTCCCACTTCGATTTGGGGTCTAGAAATCTGCGGTACAATATCCTGTTGAGCCTAAAGAAATCTCCCGGCTTCGCATCCCCATCTTCCTCCAACTCTATGGCACCATTGCTATAACGAGCTAGGCTAGCGTCTTGCAGCTGCTGCTCACTAATTTCCCTGGGCGTCAATGCATCAAGATGGTTTTGTAATAAGACATTACCCCGGCTAGTAGGCTCTACTGCCTTAGTGGCTCTCGCTACAGCTCTTGCCTCACGCGAAGTCTTACCCAACTCTGCCTTGTTACACACCATATCTGGGCCAGAGTCAACTCCCGTGTTTATTATAGGTCCAAGTACCGAATCACCGAGAAGTGCAGCAGAATCAATGTCCCTTTTCCTGCCCTTAGCAACCTTCTCCTGATCCCTCCTCCACTGTCCCCGAGGTTGAGTGCTAGGCTGTGCAGGAGCCGCAGAGCGAGATCGGGTTACCACACAGGCCATCTCATCCTGTTGGCACCTCCCAACCCATTCCCGATTCTCACCATCCACGTCGGCCGCCCTCTCGGCAACGACTAAGGGTGGAGTCCCGGAAGTGGGCACCGCAAAGTCGTTGCCGAGAAGAAGGTCGACGCCCTCAACTGGCAAACACTCAACGATCCCTACATCCAGCTCCCTGCACACCTCTCCCACTCTCAACTCCAACCTCACAAGTGGGTATGACCTCGTAGCATTTATACCCTGCACCACAACAACTCTGGCCGCATTTATCGGTTTCCCTGTGAAGTTCCTCAACAAAGTTTGCGAAGCCCCCATATCCCTCAGCAAGTCAACCCTCCGTAGTTCACTCCCCCAGCTCACAAACCCGTGTCCCCGATGGTTACAGAAAGTGTCCCGGACAGGTGTCGAGCCTTCCGTACGCTTCTTTACCGCGTGTGCCTCAGCTGCTGACAACCTACCCCGGGCAGTTGCTGCAGCCTTCAGAGACACACCGATACTGTGAACCAATGACACCGGCTTAGCGGGAGTGTTACTAGGGCACTCACGTGAATAATGGCCTAGCTTCTGACATTTGTAACATTTCACATCCCCAATGGGCTTCTTCCCTTGTGCGGGCGAAGAAGGGGCCTGACCTTTAGTAAACGGGAGAGGCTTGTGTTTGTAGGTGTTATTAGGTGCAATGCTTTTAGTGTGGTTATGTGTGTCATAGGATTTGTTATTATCGAAAACTCTGGTGGGTGGGGTATAGCGCCCCTTCTGCCCTGACTCAGCCCTCTGAGCGGCACCGCAACTACGAATCAATGATAATCTGAGGTCTGCCATCTTGGCAGCCTCCTCTACTGTCTTGGGACATTTTTCCTTAATGTTCAGCGTTAGATCGGTTCCAGTACATTTGTAAAACTGTTCCAGATAGAAAAGTTGCTTAATTTCCTCAGCCGACTCTGCGTGCTCGGACCGAAACCAGTTATTACATGCATCTGTTAAGTCCCGTGCGTGCTCCATAAAACTGACGTCGCTCTTCTTATTCACGCCACGGAACTTCAATCTATAAGTTTCGGGTTGCAGTTCGTAGGCCCGGAGCACAGCCTCCTTCACCAGTCCATACACGACACTCTCGTCCAGTGACAGTGCATCGTAGGCTTTCAACCCCTTACCCACTAGACGTGATGAAACTAATGCTGCCCATTTAACCTCCGGCCAGTCATACTCACGACACTTCTTTTCGAAATGAGCAAAAAACTCAGTCACTGCTGTCTCATCAAATGCGGGTACTAACTTAATTAAATGCGAAAGTGAGTCTGTAACCCAGTGCCCACCACCGAGATGACGCCCCGTGGTCTCTACTCTAGACTTCTCGACATCCATTTCAGCCTGGTACCTGGTTGCATCCAGATTGGCTTGGATTCTAGCAACCTCTATGCGTTCTATACTAGCCTGTTGTATCTGAGTCTCCTGCAGCTTAATCCGTTCTATACTAGCCTGTTGACTCTCTTGCAACTTAAGCTTAGCTAGTTCTAGCTGAAATATCATCTCAGGAGACAGGCCTGGGGGGGGGGAGAGCACAAAATGGGGGATCCACACCGAGACGTGTTTACGGGTAAGCCAGCTTGCCATTGAGAACCCTCCTGCTGCATCGTGCTAAGACTCGCTGGCTGAGGGCCCAGCTCAGGGGTAGAGTGGAATGGAGGCTTGGAGGGAACCCCCCAAGACCCCACTCCACCCACCGCCCCATCGCCATCACCCAACAAACATGCCACCAAATTCTTCTTGGGCCAACTGTCAGGACAGTCCCGCCCCAAAACCGTGGCTAAACAGCGAAGACCGTAACAATCAATAGCCTGCAGGCGCTGTTCGGTCAAAGGTGTCTGCAAAAATGCCCGGGCATCCCTCTCTCCACTTATAACACTCCCCTCCCTAAATATCTGTTGTACTTGCTGGTCACTAGGCTGTACCGTGTTATCCTCCCCCGTAAATGATGAGTCATTAGACATAGTGCTGGTTATACAATTGCTGTTCATAAAAAAAAAAAAGTGCTTATTACTAATTGCAGTCTCGACTCACAAAATGTTAAAGATGCTTGAATGACTCTACTCTAGACACCCCTAACGAAACAATCTGCAAGTCCACCAATACAATAATGACACAATAAAAATTCCTCCAATATGCAAGAAAATTCTAGCCAGCTCTACTAGGTAGCATAGAATAGTTCTCCAAAAAACATGTGATAGGATACTACTGAATCTTGTGCAAGGTCGCCATTTTGTTACGGCTGGATCGGCAATACATATTCGGGATTCTTGATCGTAGGACAGAAATGGCTTATGTGACAACGACACGCTCGATTCCAGTCCCAAATACTATATGCTCCAGACAACAAAAGCACCAACGCCCTACAGAGTTATCGTCTATGGTAACGAGGTACCTTAACTCGGCGAAAGTGTACAACAGGGGTAGGCTATGAGGCTAAACTCCCTCAGACATTTATAGGTTACGTTATTACTAAAGAAATGCAATACTCAAGAAACTACGTTAATATTAAGCCTCTAATAATGTAGAATAGAAGCAGGCTAAAGGTATGACAGTGAAATGCTAAATGACAAATGTACACGCCTACTTGAAAGCGCGTGCACTAGAATAACTGTCCCCTACTAACATGCACTAGCATGTAGCATACAAGATGTTCATGATCCAGTAGATACCTAATAATACACATGGAAGGAACATAAATAGTAGTCACTTATTATAATAATGAATCTATACTTGGAATAACTAAAAGGTTGCAGGCAACAGTACTGCGCCGGTAGCCTACTACCGCATAGGCTACTTCGCTTCTCTCACTCTGTCTCCCCTCTGAGTCCGTATGCGCCCTACGCAACAGAACTCCGGACACAGCAGCAAAACGACAGTGCAGTTAATTGATACATGAAAGTATTAATAGTGTTGTCTTGTGTGTGAGTAATGTGTATTGTAAAGTGTTACATACATATACTTAAAGAGAGCTGCAATGCATAGTAAAATAAAGATATATCCCACTCATCATCCCCATGTGTTCTAGCTAGCAGGCCAAGTCACAGGAACAACGAGTCCCAGCACCGAAAGCGAGAACCCAGGAAAAGACTGTAGAGAACACAAGGACAGATAAATTACGTTACTCTACTATACCGGCACTACGAGCGAGCTGTAGTCTCTGGTACTACACTCGCTCCTGGCTCGGTATGCAAATCAAGGCTAAGTCCTCGCCCCTCTACAGACAACTCCTGGGCATGGTCGGGCTCTTACACATGGCACCAGTCTAGTCACAAATTGGATGATGAGCGGGGCATATAACTCGTGAACATGTAGAACGTTCACCAACTATCCTCATCAAGAAGATCGCTGTTCACATTAACCCCTTAAATCTAATACATGTAAATATATGCTTGTCCTAAGAGTAATACGAGAGGTGAGTGCTGAAACTCCTTTAGGACCTCAAGGGAAGGTTATGCATTTAAATAGAGAGAAGAATGAAATGAGAGTAATGTCGTCAGAGAGAAAGAGTGCAACCGTGAGAAATTGGGAGAGAGGGCAAGGGATGTTAGAATCTCAAAGGTTCTAGGCAACCTAATCATGGAACACACAGCGAGCCTCCAGACAATGTGCTGTACGACAACATGGGCAGCCCAGGCAGCATAGGCAGGCGGCAATGGACTACCAACCCTGTCGCGCCCAGCTATAAGCGCAAGGCTGCCAACCAGTCAATACGTCTGGCAACCACCCCCCCGGCAGCGTGGCGCGTTGCTACCCTCTCGCTCTGAAGCCTAACTCACTCTCTATCTCTGAACTCCCATTGTCTTATCTATCAACTTCTCTATTGATACTACATATTAAATGGAAGGTCTCGACATGGCTTAAAACAAAACCCACCACTGGTTAGCACATGACGAGACCTTTGCAGAGATACAAAGAACATAGTTATAAGTTGTCACACTCAATATACATAGCTGCTGACGGTAGCCAGCACGGTACAGTGGTACGGGCGGTACAGTGGAGTACCAAGGAGTACAATCAGGTTGCGTTGCCACGCACTGGGTGCGTCACACCGACTAAAACATTTGTGTCTGAGGGAAGAAGTTGAATTCATCAACCTCTGGGACAACTTCTACAACCAGCCTACTCTGTTCCGCAAGGATGGCACTCATCTAAACCCTGTGGGTTCAGCACGCATGGGTCGTCTCCTACACGAAGCAGTCCGCAGCCATGGATCAAAAAACGCCATCCGAGAAGAAGCAGCAGTGACATAAATCATCCAACGCCAAGAAAAACACAGAGGCAACCAAGGACCACCAGCGATAAGGACCGGAGACAGCGAGGACCGAGGACAGCCATGAACATAAATGTAGATCCGACAAGAACCAAAAATATTATTAAAGCGCGTTCCGTGAGTTCTAAAATAACAAATTTAAAGGTTTTCTATGCAAACGCTCGTAGCATACGCAATAAATTTTCAGATTTAGAGGAGCTAGTGTTTACAGAAAATTATGATGTGATTGGCATAACAGAATCTTGGCTCAATACAGAAGATAGAGACTTTTTAGCAGAGTATTCACTTCCCGGTTATGTAATGTTTGAGAAAAGCCGAATAAATCGAAATGGAGGTGGCGTTTTACTTTATATCAAAGAAAGTCTTAACCCTACCCTCTTGTCAAAACCTCAAATTGTAAACGTCGACGCATCTTTTGTGCTAATAAAGAATAATAAAGGTACCAAAATAATACTTGCATTAATATACAGACCTCCAGCTCAATCAGTGCAAACTGACCGAGAAATTTACGAACAAATTGCAGATGTAAGTAACTCACAAGATACCGTAATTTTTGGTGACTTTAATTTACCTGTGACCAAGTGGGGCGATACTCTTACTTCACACTCCGGACATGACTTGTATACGAACTTGCAAGAGAGTTCGCTTTATCAATTTGTTGGAACGCCGACCCGTGGTAATAACGTTCTTGACATTGTACTTGCAACAAAAGAAGAATTAATAGAGAATTTGAATGTTGGTGATGAATTCAGTAACAGCGACCATCATACGATAACTTTCACTTTAAACTTTACTAGTAACGAACCAAATAGTAGCATCGAAAAAGTCCCTAATTTCAAGAAAGCAAACTTTCCTAAACTTAGAGCTATGTTTAAAGAAATTGACTGGAGCTTTTTAATTCACAATAACGACATAAATACATCTTGGAAGTTATTCGAAGCCACTTACCTAAAAGCAGTGCAAGACTGCATACCATCGAAAACTCTGCGTCCAGGCCATAATAATAAGCCCAAATGGTGGAATAAAGATATTTCAAACTGCCTGCTTGCTAAAAAATTTGCTAATGATAGATTAAAATACTCACAAAATGACGAAGAACGGCTGAAATTTGTAGAGCTACGACGCAAAGCCAAAAAGTTAATTAAGCAAAGTAAAAAGACCTTAGAGTTACATATTGCGAATCAAAGTAAAACAAACCCGAAAGAATTCTATAGTTATATCAGAAAGAAAAAAGTAGTTACTTCAACTGTTGGACCGTTAGTCGATGAAAATGGAGAATACACCAAAGACGAAGAACAAATGAGTAATGCCCTCAATACCTTCTTTGCATCAGTTTTTACAACAGAAGACCTCAGTGATATCCCTACACCATCGCCGATTCAGATTGATAATTCAGATGTTTTAAGCAATATCACCGTTACAGAGAGAGAAGTATTGAATTGTTTAGATAAACTCAAGGTAAATAAAACGCCTGGACCTGATACAATCTCGCCTAGAGTTCTAAAGGAAGCTAAGGATGAGCTCTCTAAACCACTGACATTACTATTCAATAAATCCTTGCAGTCTGGAACTATACCCGATCAGTGGAAGCTAGCCAGCGTAACACCGATATTAAAAAAAGGCAGCAAATCCCTATCCAGTAACTATCGTCCAATTAGCTTAACCTCAGTTGTATGTAAAATGCTAGAAACGGTCATAAGAGACAGACTCGTAAATCACTTAGAGGAAAATAACATACTTAAAGATACTCAACACGGCTTTCGTAAAAAACGTTCCTGTTTAACAAACCTCTTAGACTTCTTCCACGATATCCTCAACCTCTACGATGAGAGTAAAGCTGTAGATATTATATACCTTTATTTTCAAAAGGCCTTTGACAAAGTTCCCCACAAACGTTTACTGCTAAAACTAAAAGCGCATGGAATACAAGACGGTGTGTTGAAATGGATAGAAAATTGGCTCAGCGACAGAAAGCAAAGAGTAGTCATAAACGGTAAGGCATCAAAATGGACCAATGTAAGTAGCGGGGTACCCCAGGGATCGGTACTAGGACCAATTCTCTTTCTAATTTACATCAACGACATAGATGAGGGTCTCACCTGTACAATCTCAAAATTTGCTGACGATACAAAAATTGCAAATAGCGTACTCTCAAAAGAACAAGTTGACGATATGCAACACAATCTAGATAAATTGTCATGTTGGGCCCAAATTTGGCAAATGAGTTTCAATGCGGATAAATGTAAAGTACTACATATCGGATACCTAAATGAGAAAGCAAACTATTCGATGAATGGCACTCAGCTTAAGAATGTAAACAGAGAAACCGATCTGGGAGTAACAATATCGAGTAACCTAAAACCGAGTCAACAATGTTCAGAAGTTGTTAAGAAGGCAAACAAAATAATTGGCTTTATAGGCAGGTCATTTGAGCATAAATCCAAAGAAGTTATCCTAACCCTTTACAATTCCTCAGTCCGCCCTCTTCTGGAATACTGCGTTCAATCCTGGTGCCCTTATTACCAAAAAGATATAAACAAGCTAGAACGAGTTCAACGTAGAGTTACCAAAATGATACCTAGCCTAAAGAACAAACCATACGAAGAGCGTCTTAGAGAATTAAATCTATTTCCTTTAACCCAGCGCAGATTAAGAGGCGACTTAATTCAAGTGTTCAAAATCATCAAAGGCATCGACAATATGAACTGTAGTAAGTACTTCACTATCGACCAATCTAATTACACGCGGGGAAACGGTTGCAAAATTATTGGTAAATCTTTTAACTCGCACGAATCTAAGAATTTCTTCTTCAATCGAGTTGTCAACTTGTGGAATGGGCTTCCCCGAAACGTTATAGACTGCATCACCGTTGATTCATTTAAACTCCGCCTAGACAAATATCTCGCATCAAACCCGCGACTGACTGCGTTTGTAAATGAATAACTTTATTTTATCCCCCCCTCAGTTACTAACCCATCTGTCCCCTACTAACTTCCTAATCCTGCCACGGACATTAGTTCCAGGGCAGTAATTCCCTTTCCAATGTTCCCTTCCCCACTCTAAACCACTGTTTGGACACTTGATCCTCAGTGTTTTAGGAGGACAAGCAACCTAGAAGGGTCACTAGATCTGTTGTTGCTTGATTTCCTTTGTACTCCTTTGTACTCCTTTGTACTCCTTTGTACTGTAGTTCCTCTTCCCTCTCACTGTACTTCAAACGAGTTCCAATCTCACCAGCAAAGGAATTATTTTCTTAAGGGGGGTCACCGGCTTCTTTTTATCTTTCTCTCCTTTTTCTCTATTTCCCTGGCTTGTATCCATTCGGCCCCATTCAGCCAACTGTTTTAAGAAGTTTATCCCCATCCAGGTGTCGATTTCTTCCTGGCGAGCAATAGCGAGCAAAGCATTGTATGGAGAAATCCAGCTTCGCCGGAGACCTTTTTCTATCGAAAAATGTACAAATTTAGCTTGCTGTCAAAACAAATACATATATATGCTGGTTCGCTACCGCTCGCCAGGAAAATATTGACACCTGGATGGAAGTAAACGTCTTAAAACAGTAGGTTGAATGGGGCCGAATGGATACAAGCCAAAGAGAGAGGGAGATAAAGATAAAAAAGCGAGGTGGGCCCCCTTAACCCCTCGAGGATTATGACGCATTTTGGCAGTATATTTGTTTCTATTATTAGACAATGTATGCAGTTTATGAAGGACCTCTAGGAATTTAACCCCTACTGTACCGGCGACGTGTTTTTTACCATTCGTCTAGCTCTATTTAAACGTGCAGTTTAAGAAGGATCTGTGGTCGTTAAAAGGGTTAAGTGAGATAGTTCAAAGCCAGTTTTTTGCAGGATGCCCTTTATAAAGTGAATATATGCGTCTAATAATAGTCAGAACAAAAATAAATAGACGTTGCCGATACAGAAGGGGTTAAGGGGTCAAAGCCAACTCAGTTATGCCTCTGCCTCCCTAAGCTGAATAACATCGTCTAATGATAGCAACAATAAACTGCTATTAAGCACAATAATCCTAAAGGGGTTAAGTTTTCCTGTGTTGTTAGTTCTTAAGCTTCCTATTGCAATATTTTCTCTTTCCTCGCAATCCTATTCACTCATAATTTCCTTTAAAAGGAGATTTTCACTATAAGGGGGGTTTTCTGGACCCCCTTCGCCCTCACGATAACCCTCATTAGTTTTGACATTTTAAGACGTTCGCTCCATTAGTTTGGCGGTTTTAAGAAATTTCGCCTCATTTCTGTAATGTTTAGACCTTTCGTGCCATTTTAGTTACGTTGTTTACCAGGCAAGCGATAGCGAGCCTGTAATATAGGAGGAACCGACCTTCGGCCTGGACAGTTTTCTACCGAAAAATGTACAAATTCATCTCGAAGAGGGATTTTGGGGGTATTATATTAGGCTTGATGGAGGTCTGGGGAGCAAACTAAAAACCTTCCCTTAACTCTTCTCAATCTCCCAAGCAGTATGAAGATATTCTTAACCCTTTTTGGTCCTTGGGAGGCTTCCCCTGTTCTGCTCTATTACTTTGAAGATCTTAAGACGTTTCACCCCATTAGTTTTGCGATTATAAGACGCTTCAGCCCATTTAAGTGTCCATATTTTTCTGGGCGAGCAATAGCAAACCTTAACTTAGAAGAAATTAACCTAAGGCCCGGATAATTTTCAATCGAACATGGTAAAAATATAGCTTGAAGGTGGTCTGTTTGGCCATATTTTATTTGAAGGAAGGCTGGGAAGGCGTTTTTGTTAGTCCAGGAGACTAACTAAACTACATTGCTCTAAAATGGCATGAGCAAGCACAATTGTCCATAATGATTGAACAAAATAGCATAATACCCCACAAGACGTCGAAGCAGGTAGTGTTAGTCTTATCTGTTTCATAAGTGTCCAAGCTTCATGTTACATTATTGTCTTCATCCTCTCTTGTGGTTATCCAATCCTATTTCCAAGCTTCATGTTACATTATTGTCTTCATCCTCTCTTGTGGTTATCCAATCCTATTTCCAAGCTTCATGTTACATTATTGTCTTCATCCTCTCTTGTGGTTATCCAATCCTATTTTCTCTTTACACTCATTAAGGGGGGTCACCTATCTATCTATCTATCTATTGCCCGACGCCGTGATCCCCGAAGGGGTGGCCACGAACGAACCGCCCCCATGCACCTCTGTCCCCAGTCAGTCGACGCCCCTCCCCCCAACCAGCACCGCCTTCGTTCATGTAGTTCCTCACTCCATCCTTCCACCTCATATTCGGTCTACCTCTCCCCCTCTGTCCCTCCACCTCGCTCTCGTACACCCTCTTAGTCATTCTCTCGCTTTCCATACGTTCCATATGGCCGAACCATCTCAAGTTGTTCCTTTTCACACTTTCCAGCACATCTACCTCCACACCACACCTCCTTCTTACTTCCTGTTTTTTGTTATTTCTGTCCTTTTCTCTCTTTCTCTGGCTTGTATCCATTCGGCCCTATTCAGCCAACTATTTTAAGACGTTTATCCCCATCTAGGTGTCGATTTCTTCCTGGCGAGCGATAGCGAGCCAGCATTAGATGAAGAAATCCGGCTTCGCCGGAGAAATTTTTCTATCGAAAAATGTACAAGTTTAGCCTGCTGTCAAACAAAAATAAAAAATATGCTGGCTCGCTACCGCTCACCAGTAAAAAATTGACACCTGGATGGGGATAAACGTCTTAAAACAGTAGGCTGAATGGGGCCAAATGGATACGAACCAGAGAAAGATAGAAAAGGACAGAACAAAAACAAGTCACCCCCCTTACGGGGACAGTGGCTACTTTGGGGGTCTTTTTATGTGTATATTCATATATATTGTTTTAGCTTCCTCGCTACACCTTCATCAACCTTAGAAAACAAAAAAGTCTTTCAAGAAAAATTTATAAATGTTTCGATAGAAAAATATCCCGGCCGAAAGCCGGTTTCTCTTAAAATTACTGGCTCGCTTTAGCTCGCCAGGAAAAAATTGACACTTAAATGACACGAAAAGTCTTAATATTGATAAAGAAATGGGGCGAAAGGTCTTTAAATTGCCAAACTAGTGGGCCGAACGTCTTAAAATCTGAAAACTAATGGGGTTAAACGTGAGGAAGAAAGGGGACCAGAAAAAGCGACTACCTCCCCCTTAATCTCCCCGGCAATATGATTATTTTCTTAATCTTCTCAAGTTTCCTATTGCAATATATTTATTCACACGTTATAGTTTAAGTTACTCCTGTGTTTCTTTACTCTCCACACTAATATACGGTTACCTCAGGTTTCCATGTGTTACCCCTTCACCGTTGATCTTATCTGTTGCATTCGTCTGATTATTTTACACACGATTCATCAGTAGTGTCTTCCTATCATCACCTATCCCAGTTCTCATAAACATCTGTATTTGTTGTTATCATATCCATCCCTCAAGATATTTTACTTCCTATTTATATTTAAAACTACTAATTTCAACAACTTGTATTCCTAGCAATTTTATTGATATAGAATAACTTCGTTTTTTTTTTTTTTCTTCCAATGGATACTATCTAGTACTTCTAACATCCAATATCAATCCAGATCAACCAAAGACAAAATTCACATGCGATCATCTATACCAAAAAATATCACCACCAATCCACGGTTCCCCGACCAGTCAACCAGTGGACCATTTCAATGAGTATATCTCAACCAGTGTCAAATCGACCATGGCCAACTAAATCTGTATCAATGTGAAGTCCCAACCTAACTCTACCAAACCTAACCTAACCTACCAATATTGGTAGAGCAGGCACTGGTTGAGAGTTACTGGTTAAAATAGTCTACTGGTTGGGTTGTCCGGTCACACCAACCCACACTACCACTATATAGCTGCAGCAACAATAATTCTCTACAATGGCAATCGTGAAAGTTACTGTAAGCCGCCACCCACCATCGTTCATCACCACTCCCACGCGTTTTACTTCGATCCCCACCCGATTTCACCAGTAACATACCGTCCCTATCATTTATGTCTGAACCCATCCTATACCCTATTCCAAGTATGTAGGCTAGCAATCGTGACTCCTAACCTCTTTAATTAAAAAAAGGATAGAGCAAAGGGGTTGCAGATTTCCACCCCTATTTCCTGGCTGACGTTTCCCAAATGGTAGAAATATTCGCAAGATTACTCCATTTGTGTTGTGAGTTCTATAAATTAATGTTGAAGAGTGTAGGCCTACTTTTTTGGAACATGATACTGTATAGTGGCCCATCGCTTTACCCTACCACTATTAACATTTCCATTCCATGTTTACCTCAGTACCACCCCCCTTTCTCTCATTCCACAAATCAAATTCATCCTATTGTCACCTCACTTCACTCAACTACTCCTCCAATCCCCATTCCATAATTCCCTCAGCACTACCCTTCTGTATGTCATTCCACAACACCAATCCCTCGTTTTATCCATCCCCTACTTAAGGGGAGGTTTTTAGTTTGTTCCCTAGACCTCCATCAAGCTTAAAATTACAGCCCCTTGACCCTCTTTCAAGATAAATGTGTAATTTTTTCGGTCGAAAAATTTCGCGGCCGAAGGCCGATTACTTTTAAAGTACAGGCTCGCTATCGCTCGCCAGGAAAAAATCGACACCTACATGGCACCGAAGGTCTTAAAATTGACAGCAATGGGGCGAAAGTTCTTAAAATTGCCAAACTAATAAGTCGAACGTCTTAAAATCTCAAAACACTGGGCTAAGCGTGAGAGACTGGGGTGAAGAAAAAAATCCCTCAAGTGGAAATCTCCCCTTAGCCCTACCCTACATCACGCCCCTAGTGCCCGCCATACCCCAACACATATCCCCACTTCATGTACAGTGGCGCTAATAAGTCATGTCTCAGCTGTCTTTGAGTTTGGCTCTCTCTGTGCTGTATTAATGTATGTCAGATGTTGAATAGGGTGGGTGAGTGTAGGAACATGTTGGTAAATCTAACTCAAAAAGAAGAAATCATGTGTAAATATTGCTGATACCAATTATTGATCAAAACATAATCGGTGCCGAGCCATCACTTATTAGGCCGACTGTACACCCCATCCTTCCATCCCTCCCCTCATTTCACCTCCCCTTTCTCGTTTCACCTCGTCTCTCCTCTCTTCGTTCCATCTTCCCTCCACTCCCCTTCACCCCCCTTTCATCCGTACTTCCTTCTTCACCCCTGCCATCCCACCCAAGATCTATATACACATTGATCCTACCCAACTTCCCCCTGTCTTCATCCTACCCCACCTCCCCCTCATTGCACTTCCCCTCCCCCTAACAGCCCCTCCTTCCCCTTACGGGAGCCCACCTAGCTTTTTTGTCTCTTTCTCTCCCTCTCTCTTTGGCTTGTATCCATTCGGCCCCATTCAGCCTACTGTTTCAAGACGTTTACCCCCATCCAGGTGTCAATATTTTCCTGGCGAGCGGTAGCGAGCCAGCATATATATACTTTTGTTTTGACAACAAGCTAAATTTGTAATTTTTTTCGATGGAAAAATGTCGCCGGCGAAGCCGGATTCTCCATACAACGCTGGCTCGCTATCGCTCGCCAGGAAGAAATCGACACCTGAATGGGGATAAACGTCTTAAAACAGTTGGCTGAATGGGGCCGAATGGATACAAGCCAGGGAAAGAGAGAAAAGGAGAGAAAAAAAAAACGGGTGACCCCCCCTTACACCCCCCGCACCCCCACTCGTCCCCAACACACCTTCCATCACAGGTAATGGTGAGGAATGATGCAACCCGAACAGGTGATCAAGGGCCAATCACTGGTCAATACATCATCACGCCTCCGCCAATCAAAATGCCTGCCGTCCCCTGCGTTGCCGATACGAGTTTTTCCAATGCACTCTCGTCCTCTTATACGGCTATGATGTTTTGATTAATGGCGTATTGATTTATGATTGTTCAAGAGCTAGCGGAAGGATTGAAAAGGGCGCGCAAAGTTAAGGGATCATTTTGGTTTTGTTATCGTTTTTATTATACTTTTCCTATATATAGTTCTAGATCTGATAAACATTTGTTTGTTTAACGCTTTCAGTATTAGGACGCACCTAGCTGTTCCTCTTTATTCTGGCCAACATTAGACGATTGTATGCAGTTTAGGGAGGACTTATATAATTTAAAGGGATAAACTTCATCTTGCTTATCAAGCTTGTAAGCATACCTATATATACTACAAATCTAAGAGTAGATCTCTGCCACTGCATTAGCTTCAAATGATAATAAGTGGTATGTAGAAAATACTGTAAATGTACCCCTATAAATAAATGTGTGAGCGAGAATGTTGATAAGGGGGGTCACCTGTTTTTGTTCTGTCCTTTTCTATCTTTTTCTGGCTTGTATCCATTTGGCCCCATTCAGCGTACTGTTTTAAGACGTTTATCCCCATCCAGGTGTAATTTTTTTACTGGTGAGCGGTAGCGAGCCACCATATTTTTTATTTTTGTTTGACATCAGGCTAAATTTGTACATTTTTCGATAGAAAAATGTCTCCAGCGAAGCCGGATTTCTTCATATAATGATGGCTCGCTATCGCTCGCCAGGAAGAAATCGACACCTAGATGGGGATAAACGCCTTAAAATAGTTGGCTGAATGGGGCCGAATGGATACAAGCCAGAGAAAGAGAGAAAAGGACAGAAATAACAAAACACAGGTCACCTCCCTTAACACAGATATTTATGCTATATGAGATTGTACATCACTTGATGCTCGGTTAGTATATTAAATATTTCGTTACACTTCCTTATATATTGGAAGCCGCAGGTGTGAATGTTTAGTGAAACAAAATGTGTACAATATATTGCCAGTAATGTGTACAATATATTGCCAGTAATGTGTACAATATATTGCCAGTAATGTGTACAATATATTGCCAGTAATGTGTACAATATATTGCCAGTAATGTGTACAATATATTGCCAGTAATGTGTACAATATATTGCCAGTAATGTGTACAATATATTGCCAGTAATGTGTACAATATATTGCCAGTAATGTTCAAGAATATTATAGTTTGAGATTTGTTTCAGCAAATCCAATATAAGAAGCTATATAAAGAAATGTCAGTGTTCAATTTGCTCCTATATGATCACTGATGTTGTGCAGAGTGGAACTATTTTAAGCTCTGAATATCGGGAAGCACGAAAGGTAATTGGAAGTAAATGTTGGCATTATATACCTCCGCGAACCAGTGAAGGTGAGTTCCTGACTAGTTCTAATATGTCGGAGAGTGCTCTCTTCAATTTAAGGGGAGGTATGTCGTTTTTTTTGGACCCCCTTCTCCTTCATGTTTATCACCATTAGTTTTTATATTTTAAAACGTTCGCCCCATTGATGTGTCTATTTTAAGACCATTCGTCCAATTTCTTTATCAATATGAAGACCTTTCGTGCAATTTAGGTGTCGATATTTCCTGGCGAATGATAGCAAGCCTGTAATTTAAGAGGAACCCGTCTTTGACAGGGACATTGTTGTACCGAAAAATGTACAAATTCATCTTGAAGGGGGTCATTGGGCTGTTGTTTAAGCTTGATGGAGGTCTAGGGACCAAAGTAAAGTCTTCCCTTAAGATGGGGATTAGTCAATGTATCGCTAGCTTTAAAAAAAAAAAAAAAAAAAAAAAAAAAAGCTATAGGTCCCTTAAAAATAGCTCTGATTAAAATAGAGAGTGCGTATTATTGGCGTATTTCATCTGGGCGACAGCAATAACATTTCTCCTATATATATATTGGAAGGTAGTTAGCCACTTCATTTGGACGAGACCTCATCAGTAATTATGTGGATAGTAGTTCATTTGAGTGAACTAGAACATTTGCCAACACGGTGCCTTTGGTAAAAAGTTGTTTGACTTTGCACTTGATTGATACTAAGATTCAGGATATAAGGAGTGTGTTAAGGGGATATATATTTTTATTTTCTGGACCCCCTTCTCCCTAATTATTAGCTCCATTTATTTTAAATTTTTAAGACGTTTGCTCCGATAGTTTGGCGATTTGGAGACCTTTTGTGCCATTTAGGTGTCGATATTTATCCTGACGAACGAAAGCGAGCCTGTAATTTAGGAGGAACCGGACTTCGGCCGGGACTTTTTCTCCCATAAATGTACACATTTATCTCGATGGTGGGTCTTGAGGGTATTTATTAAGCTTGATGGATGTTTTGGGAGGAAAATAAGGAAAACGATAAATAAATAAATTAATTAACAAATAATGACAGCCCATTTTCAGTAATAGAAGTTAGGGATCACGATTTTTGGCCTACTTATAATGAATGAACCATAACTTTGTCTATTCGCTGTAAGTAGGCGAGAAATCATGACCTCTAACCTCTGTAACTCAATAACGACTATGGTAATCGAGCTAATATTTATACCATTTGGGAAGAGTCAGTCAAGGAATAGATGTGAAAAATTACAGCCAATTTGATCTAGCCCTTTTTGAGTTACAGAGGATATAGGTCCTGATTTCTCGCATACTTAAAGCGAATAGACTATAGCTTTGTACTAGTCTTCTTACGTTCATTTCACATAATGTAAAGTAAGTATTTAAGGGGACGTTATGTTATTATTTATTTATATTTATTATGGTTACATAATGTAAACTAAGTATTAAAGGGGACGTTATGTTATTATTTATTTATATTTATTATGGTTACATAATGTAAACTAAGTATTAAAGGGGACGTTATGTTATTATATTAATATGTTTTATTGGTATACATTGTTTTTAGTTCTTTCCCCTAGACCTCTATCAACATTATAAATCAAAACCCCTAAGATAAATTTGTACATTTTTCGGTAGAAAAATTGCCCGGCCGAAGGCCGGTTCCTACTAGATTATAGGCTCGCTATCGTTCGCCAAGAAATAATCGACCCTTAAATATTATGAAAGGTATTAATATTGACAAACAATGGAAGTATATTTATTAACAGCCATAATTATATTAAAGTTTCTTTGCTAATTTTAATGTTTTACTAGGCTGCTGCTTGTGTATATTCCACCAAGTGTAACTGTTAGAATTAGGGAATTATATGTATATTGGTCACTTATGCTATATATTTGAGTTGAAAAATTGGACAAAAGTAATCGGGCAGTGATGTTAGTTTGAGTGTGGAAAGTTATACATTATTTGATTAATATTAATTTGCCACATAGTGTATCTGTGAACCAAAGCCTTATGGTAAGCTCAAGTTAGAAATAATTAGAATGAAGAACAGCTCAAATATGAAAAAGACCTAACATATTTGCTTCGTCTAGAAGAGAGAAGGCAGACGAAAATATCCAATACCGAGATTTTAATTAATCGTGTACTTATTTCTCTCTTTAAGCTTCCGCATGTACCTTTTGTTATTAAAATGTCATTAAGTAATTTTCTTATGTTACTGTTGGAAACCATGCAGGACAAGAACAAATATTAGGAGATAATGAAAATGATATAATATGTGCGAAGCAAACCAATAAAATGGCAATTAAATAGAGAAAAAGAGGAAGAAGTAATTACAGAACACAAGATTTAAGGGGGTACTACTCGGTTATTATGGACCTCCTTCTCCCTCGTGTTTAGCATATTAGTGTTGAGCTTTTAAGACGTTCCTTCCATTAATTTGGCGATTTTAATACCTTTCGCCCCATTTCGTTGTCAATTTCAAGACCTATCGTGTCATTTAAGTGTCGATTTTTTCCTGGCGAGCGATACCGAGCCTGTAATTTTAAGAGGGACCGGCCTTCTGCCGAAACATTTTTCTATCGAAAATGTACAAATTTATCTTGAAGGGGGGTCTAGGGGGTGTGTTTTAAGCTTGATGGAGGTCTAGCGAGGAAACTAAAACATAACTAATTAAATGAATATATAGCCCCCCCCCCAAAAAAAAAAACAAAAAAAAAACAAGTGCTACCCCCTTAAAGCAAAAACTATGAGGGGAGGAACCAACTAATATAGAGAGACGAGTACAACCAAACACTGAAATAAGTGAACAGCACTGCAACATTAACTACGCAGTATTTTTCCCCATTAGAGAGATTAAGTAGATATATAATACATGTGTGTGACGATGCAAGTGACCATGACTGACCTGCCTCAACCTGGGTTGGGTCCAGTCAGCAAGGTCAGATAGAGAGAGAGAGAGAGAGAGAGAGAGGGAGAGGAAGGTGATAATTATTTATTTGCTATCTAATTTCAACTTTTAATAATAGTTTGTACCTATTGTACTTTGGATAACATTTTGTGATACCTCTCTCTCTCTCTCTCTCTCTCTCTCTCTCTCTCTCTCTCTCTCTCTCTCTCTCTCTCTCTCTCTCTCTCTCTCTCTCTATATCTATTTATATATATATATATATATATATATATATATATATATATATATATATATATATATATTATATAAACAGTATAAATATGTACAGAATCTACTGTATGTGTATGTATGTATGTTTATGTGTGTGTGTTGTGCGTGTGCGTGTGTGTGTGTGTGTGTGTTGTGTGTGTGTGCGCACGCATCCAAAATTAGTATCAGTAATATCCTTGAATTAAATCCAACATATTTTCACGACGTAGTTTGGGATGGCATTAATTATTCAGCCCTGCGTTACTAATCATACTTTATTATGAACTAATTGCATTTTACATTTATATTTTGTTTCGTAACTGTGTATTAAATATATATGCATAATAGTTTAAGATATATTTAGTAATATATATGTTTTCCAGTTTGGGAATATAATAGTGGAAAGTAATAAATTTGCTTGCATGCAATATCTATCAAGTCGAGCTCGAGAAGCATATAAAATATTATAATGGCTAATTTGTAGAAAACATAATTGTATTTATAAACATTTACAAGTTCTGGAAATGTACTGAGCTTTTTATGCTTTTTTCATTTACAAACTAACTATTCAATCATGCTCAATTTTGTTTGGCTTATGCGTAAACTACAACCATGCACATACAAAGTACATCTCACCATCATCACCATCCAAGTTTGTTATTCCAATGCCAATTTGTTCAACTCAATGATTAACTTAACCTACATACACTTTTAAGTCTGGTCTTATAACCATTGTGTCGTCATCTTTGCTTATGAGCCAACATTATTCCTATTTTCAGAAAGGGCAGACAAGATCTGACAGAAAAACAGATCAATATGCTTAACATCAGTCAGCGGAAATATTTTGAAATCAATAATCAGGGAAGAGGTTCCAACATATGTGGAAGAGCATAATATATTATTTACAGGTACACAATTTAGATTAAAACTGGTGAGTCTTGTCTATCATATCTAGTTAAAATTTTATAAGAATCTTGTTGATACCTATGATACTTTTAAACCATTTGATGTAGTAGCGCATACCTAGACGTCTTAGAATATTCGATATGATACGACACATACTGCAATGATTACAATAAATTCATGAAAAAAAATCCTGCAACATTCGTGGCCATTCCTCTAACTTTTTTCTCTGCTGAACATCACCTGTCCTC
Organism: Lithodes maja; assembly: GCA_037953745.1. NCBI lineage: Eukaryota > Metazoa > Arthropoda > Malacostraca > Decapoda > Lithodidae > Lithodes > Lithodes maja. Next base: position 69,969 of record JBAKBP010008123.1, on the reverse strand, counting down.
CAACAAACCTTATCTTCTCGTCCTCATTGAAACCCATTTGCCTGAGCATTCTGAGGCAACTGACAGCAAGCTCTTCTTTCTATCCTTCTACTATCTCTATTCTCAGTTTAGAGCAAATAGGAGGATGTTGTGTGTATGTGTGTAACAATCTTACTTGTTTTCGTGTAGCCAACTTTGACTAATTAATTTTCAACTCTCTGGCTTAAGCTATCTTGTCACTGTCAAACTAAATATATCTGTGCTGTTCAAATCTCCTCTAATTCTACTGTCTATTGAACATTATTTTACTATCTTAACTCTAACGTGGAACATATTCTATATATCTCTCCCTTCTCTGAAATCTCCATCTAGGTTGGTCTTAATGTTCACCACCGCCGATTGCTCTCCTTTCATTTTACTGACCAACATGGTGAACAAGCCGGCATCCTTTCTATCCTAAATTACCTAGAGCAGTTAGTCAAGCACCCTTCTCGTATCCCTGAAGCCCGTGGAGACCGGCCTAATATTCTTGTCATATTTCTAATTTCAAATCCTTCTGCTTAAGCGCGGTTCCCATACCTCCGTTTGGGACGGACCTACGTCATCGATGACGTAGGTCCCGTTGGCCGTGAGTGCTCTCCCAGGAGTTAAAAATTCATGAGCGTGGAATCCAATGTTGCCACAGTACCTCTTAGCTCGCCCAGTTGGGCTTCCTTTAAGTATAAATGGCAAATTATTCGTCTTTGTGGTACTGCTTGACACAATTTATCATGATATGCACGATGTAGACAGTCAAAATATGGGAGAGTATTTAAAAAGCCTGAAATCCAAGTTAAATTAACGAGCACTAGCATCAAAAGAGGCAATGTACTTCAAGCCTCAATTTGTTGATTTCGGAATAAATATTACACAATATCCATAATTGGTCGTCGTGACAACATGCACAACTATCAAATTACACTTTCTATACAACTCTGGCTTCACAAAATGGAAAGTATGAGACTATTTAAAAATATGGGCTACCTTTTCGCTTTGCTCCTGGGCTATAAACATTGGCAGTACTTCAGAACTCGCCCAACATTGTGTCAGTGGCGGAGAGGGCTAGTGTTTATCTTGTTTACATTATAAATACTCGCTATACGTACATTCTGTGTGTGTATGCATAGGCCATAGGGTGTGTACTATTCATTGGTGACCAGTACATGCCAATATAATATATCATGGGCACCATAAATATACGTAATTGTCTTCCGTCGTCCGTCCAAAGTTAAATTCCAGTCAACTTTCCTGTGACAGGATCCGGGATCGGAAGCGCGCGAAACGCAGAACAATAGACCTCGGTTCCTGCTCGCCGGAGCCCACACATGAAGGGACCTACATCATCGATGCCATAGGTCCGTCCCAAACGGAGGTCAAAACGGAGGTATGGGAACCGCGCTTTACTCTGTAAATAGTTTCTTTCCGTTGGGCTCTCTGATCATAACCTTATCTGTGTTACCTGTCCTATCTCTCCAGTGTGGCCATCTGACCCTGCCAGTTGTCGGCACTTCCATGGACTTGTACCATCGGAGTGTGCCGAATATATTATAGAGGTAATCATTTCGGGTATGGAGGCATAAATTCCACTTTCTTTCTCTCATTCTAATGCAAAAAAAAACTTGGTTTACTCTCGCTTATCCTACTTCCGTCCAGAATATGGAGGAAGCTACTGATGCTTTCAAACTCACGAATCTCGAAATCTTTAAGTTTCTGCCCAGCATCGTTCCAAATCTGTTCGACTTGCCAAACACTCTTTCATTAACAAAAAATGTGATGAACTTTCAAATTCTAGCTCCTCCCAAGATTTCCGTCTTCTAGCCAAAGACCTCTCCAACAAGTTACTTACTCATCTTTCCCTCCTCTTTTCCACTCTGACAGGACCACCTGAAAAAAACTCAACCTTGACAAAAACTCAACTTTGGATGATTCAGTGCTATTCCTTCCTCTCCATCCCCCTCTCAGTTATTTATGTCTATTATCTTAATCTGTTTACCAGATGTACTTTCTGCCCTCTCTTGGTTAATACTAAGAAGGTGTACAGACCAGATGGTGTTTCTCCAGTTGTACTAAAATGTTTACTTCCATACTGACTCCCAGCCTAGGCAAACTCTGTTGTCTCTCTTATTCTTTTAACATCTTCCCTTCTTGCTGGAAGTTGGCCTCATTAAACCTGTCTCAAAGATGGGTGATCGCTCTCAAACCTACGACTATAATCCAATTGTTTTCATTTCTTGTATCTCTAATTTTTTGTTTTATCTATTTTTAATTCAACATTTCTTAAGCATTTTCCTTCCAACAGTCTTCTTTCATATCGCCATTATGGCCTCTTCAAGGGACTCTCAACTAATAATATTGCCTTACTAACTCTTGGTCATCTTCGTTTTGGAACTTCGGTGAGACCTTTTCTATTGTGTTAGACATATTCAAAGCCTTCAGTAGATTCAGGCACAAATCACTTCTTTGTAAACTACCCTCCTTTAGCTTCAATCCCTTTATTTGTGCATTTATCTTATCCTTTCTGGCCGTTACATAGCTGCGGTTGTGGATGGCCATCGCTCACGCTGATGAATACTTTACACTATTCACCTAGTTTTCTACAGTGTTCCACCATGCAATTTCTCCAAAACTCACGTGATTAGGCCCTAGCACCACCATAGCACACCTATCTTTTGATCTATTTACTATTTGCGATTGGGGCAGAGATAATCTTGTTATTTTCAATGCTTCCAAAACGCAATTTCTCCATCGATCTACCTGTCACAATCTTCAACTCGACTATCTCTAAGTCTTAAAAAACACACAAATCAACCCTCAATACTCATCTCTCAACACTTTTGGTGTCTCTTTATCTTATGCTCTTTCTTGGAAAGACCATATCACTACTCTTGCAAAAACAGCTTCCCAGAAGTTAGGTGTGCTCAACCATTTCCGTGGCTTGTATACCCCGCACAGCTCCTTGTTCTGTACAGGGGCCCAGTGCGCCTATGTATCGACAACGGTTTGCATGTGCGTGGAGGACCACCCATATCCCATTTCTCGAAAGGGTACAGTTCAAAGCAATTCGTCTCATCAACTCACCTCCCCTTACTACTTCCTTCCAATCTCACTACTCGCTGCAATGTTGCTTCTCTCGCACTCCTCTACCTCAATTAAAAAAAATCAGTGTTCCTCAGAGCTCTCTCAGTGTATAACCATATGGAGGGTGGGTGGCACCTTCCTTTCAACACATTCACACCCCTATTCTGTCCGATTCTCCAATTTTTCTTCTACTCAACAAGTAAATCCTGGAACTCTCAGTATTATCTCGATTATTCTTGTGATTTATTAATTATAGATGTTCTGGGTCAAAAGTGTTGACCCAGCCTATCTATAATGAATGGACTACAGTAGTGATACCTAATACGGATCTTATGCCGCAGAAAGGGGATATATTCATTTATATGTAGCCCTTTTTACACTGTTGCGGTATATTTGGGATAAATTGCTAAATTCATGTTATCTTCTCTCCATTAATTTTGAAGACCGGATTACCTCTTTCGGACCAACATGTCTGTGTAGTTTGTATATCTGTGTATCTTTAAAAGTCTCTCTCTCTCTCTCTCCCTTAAATTTTGATCCCCCATCAGCCATTCTGACGCAGGTGAGACTTGCTTGAAGGTCGGAGGTTTTGGCTACTTCCATCTCCTATAACAGCGAGAGAGAGAGAGAGAGAGAGAGAGAGAGAGCGCGAGAGCGAGAGAGGGGGGAGGAGAGAGGGGTAGAAAAGTATTAAAGATGGAACATATTATATGTTTCTCTTGCAATAAATGTCCGCAATGACAGGTACAGTACTGTGTTATATCCCGTTTTGATTTATGGAGCGTCACAAGTTGGTTCGATAGGTGTAAGTTTGGGTTCTTCATAAAAATACAAAATAATAGTCTGACTTCTGTTGACATTTATGGTGTGTGTAGCACTTAAATTCACTTTGCTCAATCACTCCCGGTAAAAATAGAATTTGGCATTTTGTTTCTCTGACAACTTGCGAATGTTATCAGTTTAAGCTTACATATATTAGTTTAAGGGTATAACATAATCAAAGACATCTACACAGTATGTCATTAATGCACAGACCACACACACCAATACAAATGTTATTGACCCAACGGCTTTATCTTGAGTTCCACACTACTATATGAGCTGTGTTGTGTTTGGAATGTTTGTTGTAAAATAAAAACTGCACTTCACAATATTTCTTATTCTAGGATTTAGTTAGTGAAGATAATATATAAACACTGTTTTAGCACTGGCCGTTTCGGGTACATTTTAATGACCTATCTTCAGTATATTGCATCTAAAATTTACTAAAGAGGTTTAAAGTTACTTTAAAAAAACAAAATTTAAACTACTTTCAGTATCTAGAATTAAACACGAATTGATGGAAATAGCATGTAGCGTGTTAACATAGTGGTCAGGTGTGATTCTGCCGAGTGTTTAGCTTGAACTGGCTACAGAGATAATATAAGTAAGTAATGTGCCCACTGAAGGTGTGATTGTCAGCTCCAGACATGGGAACAATATGATTGGCTGGGTGTGTGAGTGGTGGTCCAGTTGTTCTTTCACTTAAGGGAGCCCACCTCGCTTGTTTTCTCTTTCTCACCCTCTTTCTTTATCTTGTCCATTCGGCCCCATTCAGCCTACTGTTTTTCAGACGTTTACCCCCATCCAGGTGTCAATATTTTCCTGGCGAGCGGTAGCGAGCCAGCATATATATATTTTTGTTTTGACAGCAAGCTAAATTTGTACATTTTTCGATAGAAAAATGTCTCCGGCGAAGCCGGTTTTCTCCAAACAATGCTGGCTCGCTATCGCTCGCCAGGAAGAAAGCGACACCTTTATGGGTTTATGGGAATGAACGTCTTGAAACAGTTGGCTGAATGTGGCCGAATGGATACAAGCCAGGGAAAGAAAGAAAAGGAGAGAAAGCTAAAACAAAGCCGGTGACCCCCCTTAAGGTTGTCTCGTTCATCTGCCTGTTTCTTAGTTCACTCTGAGGATCGTAGTTCATTCTGCGTATCAAAGTAACTTAATATTATGTGTTGACCTGTTATACGATTATTTGGAATTATATGGTGAGACAATTACCAAGAGTTATTTTTGTCATACCGATGTATCTTACTTAGTGAGGCTGGTAATCCTCATGCGAACAAATATATTCATAAACCACATTTGATTGTTGCATTGGATCATATTTGTGTGAAGTTATTATTTATGTTATTTTGTTCATTGATCATATAATATTTGTTTGTTCATAGATTACCAGGTTCATCTGATTATAGTAGCTATATGATACGTTACGTTTCCCTATGCTCCTCTTTACACGATCATTAAAGAGGTATGACAAAGTAATTTAGATGCGATAGAATAGTTGGAGTTTATTATGGAAAGCTTGTGGAATGATAAATCAGTGAGCCTATCCGAGACCTACTAAATTTTTTTTTTTTTTATCAATAATATTGGCTTAGTAACATTTTGTTTATCTTCATAGTGTCTGTATGAACGTTTAACAAGTTTGATAAGCTCAACGAAAATATGATTGTTTTTCTTGTTTTCCTACATTCCAACTTACTCCCTCTCGGGCATAGGCTTCAATCTCTCACCAACAGGCAGGCGGGAGAGTACACTGGCCGATCCCTTTAAACATATCATGTTTACTTTTTTTGTGAAATAAGGTACAGTAATATTGTCGACTGGCCCATCCTCTTCTATGGAGATATTAGTATGCTTTTTCCACCAACCAACTCTACCTCTAAACCCAATAAATGAAATCAACAAATACATGTGGCACTCCAAGGACTCGAACCTAGGATACTCGCATCGAAATTCCGCGCACTTATGCATTACGCTATCAAGACAGTTATAAACAGACTGTACTTAACGTAATTCTTGTTGCTGAAAATCTATGTAGAATGAATATTTTGGTTATGCATGCATAATTATTATTCACCAAGTACCCATTTTCGTTTTATTCATATACAATTACTAAAAAATATTATTGTTCAGCCTAAAACGAAAGGATAAAGGTGTAAATATTTATTTTATACCAATTTTCAATGTGACAATTTGATTGTGTGGGATTTTGTTCAGGTTTTTTATGATAGAATGGGTCTTCCTCTATCTTTGAATGTACACTAAATTGCATGTAGAGGCAATTAATGTGGGTTAAAACAGAGTGACAGATCAATTAGCGCTTGAGAGTGAATGGAATAACACACATAAACACACACACACTCGTGCACGCTTGAACACATACACACATGCATACACACATAGCCTGAGCAAGATTGTTTGTTTGGCTATCCCGAGGAGATGGATTGTAGCGTGGGGCTTCCCTAACGAAGCTGCACAATTATCAACTTTTGATAGCCTACACATCGTATAACTAGTGCCCCTGCGTATGTACTATGTTCGGACATCGGGCACCCCATGGTCGCCATAGGACGCATGTGACCTCGTAGTTATTATTAATATTATTATTATTATGTTAATTATATATATATATACCGGTATATTTGTTTAGTATTATTTTATTATAATTATTATTAATATTATTTTAGTTTTATTCTTTATTATTAATATTATTAGCATTATTACATAAACCCAGGCATGTTGACACCCTTGCTCTCGAGTGCCCACACACTGACACCTGGCACTGCTCTCCCTCCCACGTCAAAAGGTTGTATCTCGGAGAAACTGCCAAAAATAGACTATCTCAGCCACGTCACTCAATTTTCAATCATTCACCATAACTCCTTTCTTCACCTCTTCTCTCTCTTTCCCATCACATTATGAACTAGACATAGCTTATAGAGAGAATGGGATGGTGGTGTGCAGAATGTTCTCTTATATATAGCTCTCTCATCCTCACTCACACACGCACGCACACACACACACACACAGTCACACACACACATGCTCTCAATCTCACTCTCTCACTACACTGTCACTCTCACACTCACTCTCTCTGTTTGTCTGTCTCTCTCTCTCTCTCTGATAACCTTAAACTGACAATCTACACTATTTCAGGTAGCATTCTTTTAGTTAACTTTCTCACTCACGATATATCAGTTGCTTGCCTTTCTCATTTTAATGTATGTCATATTTGTTTACTTACTATCTATCTATCATCTATCTATCTATATATATATATATATATATATATATATATATATATATATATATATATATATAATTATATATATATATACTGTATATATATATATATATATATATATATATATATATATATATATATATATATATATATCCATACAAGAATACATATATAAATACATGTAGCTTCTACTATATATTCTGCATTTATTTAAACATCTTTTACGTCGTGGTAGAGTTGGTTAAATCATGGACAATCGTCCTGACTGTCTGTGGTCCAAGCCCCGCTGAGAGTATCAACACATTTACTAGCTCACACGTATTTGTGAGATATACTTGATATTAATGACTCTCGTTCTTGGTTGTGTTAGAAGTAAATTAAATCAATTTCAACCCCAGTTGCGTGGGGGTACTTGTAAAAATTACTGATTGGTATCCTGGAATATGGATCCTACGAAATGTGTATGAACTAAAATATAATCTTCAAGTAGGATTCCCCTTCTCCTTAATATACTGTACTGTATATAGGGAAAGATTAAATATCTTTTACCACACTGTGGTAAAGTTTGTTAAAACATGGATAATCGTCCTGACTGTATGCGGTTCGAGTCCCACTGAGAGTATAAAAACATTTAGAAGCTCACGCTCATTTCTTGGATATACTTGATATTAATGACTTTTGTGTTTGGTTGGATTACAATTAAATCAATTTCAGCCCGAGTTGCGTGATGGTACTTGTAATAAATCCTGTATGGTATCCTGAAATATTTATCCTATGACTTATGTGTGAATTGAAATACATTCTCCAAGTAAGATTTCCCTTCTCCTTAATATAAATAGGAAAAGGTTAAGTATCCATCATCACGTCAAGGTAGAGTTTGAAAAATCATAGACAATCTTTTTCACTGTCGGTGGTTCGAGCCCCACTGAGAGTATAGAAAATGTATATACCGGTATATATACATATATATATATATATATATATATATTGGTGAAGCCAGGTAATACATTTTCTTTAATACATACGAGGTTGAAAGAAATGGCAATTTCTGCGTTGGAAATTTTATTATTCAAAGTTTCCAGGTCTCTGATGAGTTTTCGCTCTTTGATGACCACTATCTCACCCCTAACCACCCTCACCTCACACGCAACGAGTTAGAGAAACACACCACCATACTCGATAAAGAAAGTGACCCAAGGAGATTACCTATACTCGAAGCTTTATATATCCAAGCCTTACATCCTAACATCAACAACCAAACTCTGGACCTTCAGATCCTTATTTCTGCCAAAAGGCACTACCCTACAGGACCTAACATCCCTCCTCGCCCCCCGGTGCCCTTGACGCAGCCCCCCGCGCTACCTCCTTCAGCTTCGTCTTCCGCAGGCGCCACACAACTTAGGCCACGCCCCTCGACACGCAGCCAATCAGCTTCGACCCCACCTACCGACCACCATCCCGCATCCAGTGCGCATGCGTGAAGCGGTTCCCCCCTTTCTCTCTCCTAGATTACCCCTCCACCAATAGCAGACTTTTGCTCCCTGTTTTTCGCCTCCTCTGATCCTCCACCCTCTATATATACCCTTCCTGTTTACCTTTTATATCATTCCTTCCTTACTTGATAATGCTGGTTGTCCAGTGAAACGCGTCGTATATCCTGTATCTTCATGTACTTTAATGTAACCCTGTACCACCATGAATTTTGCTCATCTCCTTCATCTACTTCCTGCCACCCAGCGAAAACTCATCAGAGACCTGGAAACTTTGAATAATAAAATTTCCAACGCAGAAATTGCCATTTCTTTCAACCTCGTATGTATTAAAGAAAAACAAAAATATATATATATATATATATATATATATATGTTAGTAAAGCCAGGTAATACATTTTCTTTAATACATACGAGGTTGAAAGAAATGGCAATTTCTGCGTTGGAAATTTTATTATTCAAAGTTTCCAGGTCTCTGATGAGTTTTCGCTGGGTGGCAGGAAGTAGATGAAGGAGATGAGCGAAATTCATGGTGGTACAGGGTTACATTAATGTACATGATGATACAGGATATACGATGCGTTTCACTGGACAACCAGCATTATCAAGTAAGGATAGAATGATATATAATATATACGGTATATATATATATTTTTGTTTTCTTTTTCTTTTTTAAGGTAGGGGGGTGAAGAGAGGCGCCACAGAGTGGGTGGGGGGAAGAGAAAGTAGGAAAGATGAAATACAGTGGAAGAAAAAAGTTAGTGGGCCGTCCACCTTGCTGTTGTTGAGGGATGTTTATTTATTTATTTATTATTATTTATTTTTGGTTTTTTATTTATTCATTTGTTTATTTTTTGTCAAATCATTTTAGTTCATGTGTTCCTGGCGATGTTTGGTCAGGAACTTGTTGATGGTGATAGATGATGATGGTGGAATTCGTGGATTCTGGCGGTGTTCAGGGGGGTCCATGATGTGTGTGAGGATCCCCCAGGTGTTCTGCCGTGTCCCAGGTACTTGTTGTTGTTGTTCTGCCGTGTCCCAGGTTATGGTGTGTGGTGGTGACAGTCAGCGGTGTTTTGCTTGGCTGGTTGATGTTCTGGTGTTTTATGGAGGCGGTGTTCTGCTCGACTGGCGATGGACTGCCACTGAGGTGAAGGAAGAGTTACTCTGTTAAAGGTGAGGTCCGCTGATGGTGTTCCGGGGGCTCAGGCAAAAGGAGGGCACACGAAATTCTGTGTGGGACCCCGGTGGAAATGCCCAAGTCCCCAATATCAGCATCACCCAGCCATCTTCAAAGCTCCTCCACCAGCCTCAGCCTCTCCATATTCCTATGGAAGAGACTCAACGATCTTCTAGAGGGTCTCAGCTGGTGTTGCAGGAGTGGTGGTAAAAGGTAAACAGTAAGGGTATATATTATAGAGGGTGGAGGATCAGAGGAGGCGAAAATCAGGGGGCAAAAGTCTGCTATTGGTGGAGGGGTATTCTAGGAGAGAGAAAGATAGAACTGCTTCACGCATGCGCACTGGATGCGGGATGGTGGTCGGTTGGCGGGGTCGAAGCTGATTGGCTGCGTGTTGAGGGGCGTGGCCTAAGTTGCGTAGTACGTGTGGCGCCTGCGGAAGACGAAGCTGAAGGAGGTAGCGCGGGGGGCTGCATCAAGGGCACCGGGGGGGGGGGGGGGGGGGAGCGAGGGGGGGCGTTAGGTCCTGTAGGAAAGTGCCTTTTGGCAGAAGGACGGATCTGAAGGTTCAGAGTTTGGTTTTTGATGTTGGGATGTAAGGCTTGGATATATAATGCTTCGAGTATAGGTAATCTCCTTGGGTCACTTTCTTTATCAAGTATGGTGGTGTGTTTCTCTAACTCGTTGCGTGTGAGGTGGGGGTGGTTAGGGGTGAGATAGTGGTCTTTGATGGCTCCAGCCTGAAGGTGAAGAGTTAACCGACGTGAAAGACGAGTCTGCGTCATACCAATATAGGAATGAGGTCCACAGTCCTCATAATTACAGGTATGTTGGTAAATGACGTGATCGTCGGTCATCGGGCTCTTTATCTTGGTGGAAGCTGGTTTGTTGCGGAGAACGAGGTTGGAGGTCTTGGGGGATTTGTAATAAATTATTAATTTGATTTTGTTTTCTGGGTTGGTTGGGTGGACATGCTTGGAGATTACTTCTTTTAAGACGGCCTCGTCATTTTTGTGTTCAGAGGACATAAAATTGCGGTAGAAGATCTTAATTTCATTGGGGGGGGGGGTCAATGTTGGGAGGGCTTTGGGTGTACCATTTTTCAAGATGGTGGTTGATGGTGCTGGAGATGTCGGAGTTGGAGTATCCGTTATTTACTAAAACTTGGGATAGTCTTTCTAGTTCCTGGTGGGTGTCGGCCCAGGTAGAGCAGTGCGTGAGGGCTCTCCTAACATAGGCGGAGATGGAGGATAGAAGATAACGGCGGGGGCATTCACTATCACCGTTGAGGCATTGTCCTGTGTTAGTTGGTTTAATGTAGACGGTGGTTTTGAACCCATGGTCGTTCAGAGGTACGAGGATGTCGAGGAAGGGGAGTTGTCCATTGTTAGATTTTTCAAAGGTGAAGTTAAGTCCGGAGGAGGTCATGAAGCGACGCTGAAGTTCCTGTAGTTCGTGGAGGTCCTTGATTTGCACGAAGATGTCATCCACGTATCTACAGTAGACGGCGGGTCGTTGGGCAGCTAGGAGCTCTTCCTCGATGGTACAAATCCATCGAGGAAGAGCTCCACTCCACTCCACTCCACTCCAGCAGCACCACACCTCCCTGGAACCTCCTGTATTCATCATCATGAATGCCGCTTGCCCTAACATCAACCGCCACATATACTACCGTGGACTGGTGAAGTGGTATAATGTACAGAGAGATTATGGCTTTATCACCTGTGGAGGTGATGATTTCTTTATTCACAGAGAAAACATCGACAAGCCCAACCCAGAACACAAACTAGCGTCACTGGGAGAAGGAGAGGAGGTGATCTTCTACATCAAGATCGGAAAGAAGGGAACAGACGACGCAATGGGTGTACGAGCTCTTTATGACAAACCTGTAAAAGGCTCAAAACACGCACCCAGGAAGCAGCAAGGAACAACAATCCCGAAAACATTTAGCAACAAGATCGACATCATCACTATTGTAGTGCAAACTGCAATAGCGCTTGCTGGGGAGGACAGAAGCCGAATATCTGTGCTTCTACCTGCTCTTCTGAAGGCCAACAAACTTCCAACTATCATCATCCCTCCAGATCTCCTTGCTCGAACAACAACCGAGAAGCCGTCCAAAAAGAAGCCGTCCATCAACCCGAAGACTCAACCAGCTGCGCGCCAACATCAGCAAAGACGAAAAGTGCTCCCAAGCAGCAGTCCAAGCTTCCACAACCACCGAACCTGCACAAGAGGAAAGCAGAGGAGCTTACAACAACTCCTCCAGCACCACCAACAACTCCAACAACTCCAACTCCAACAACATCTCGGACCACCTCAAACCTCCAGCCTGACACCATCGCTAAGCCTCTACCATCTATGCCAATGGTCTTCGACGAACCTGAGGGATTAGCCAAGCAACAAAAACAGCGAATGGCACAAATGCTCAAAAACCTCAGCCGACAATAGCAAGGTGGTTAGCCCACCATCTTTCATCTCTCCAACTCTTCATACTCACCACTTTACGTTCAACTTCAACCTCTACTTTCTACACTTGTGGGGACTCTACCTCACATCCAGTTTCCAGTTTCCAGTTTATATCATTTTATCCTTACTTGATAATGCTGGTTGTCCAGTGAAACGCGTCGTATATCCTGGTATCATCATGTACATTAATGTAACCCTGTACCACCATGAATTTTGCTCATCTCCTTCATCTACTTCCTGCCACCCAGCGAAAACTCATCAGAGACCTGGAAACTTTGAATAATAAAATTTCCAACGCAGAAATTGCCATTTCTTTCAACCTCGTATGTATTAAAGAATATATATATATATATATATATATATATATATATATATATATATATCCGCAATAGATTGGTTACTTGGAAAGCGTAAATTGATTATAAAGAGAAGAACCAACGCAGGAATGAATAATAACACCATATTTTACGACGTTCGAGAATCGCTGTTCTCATCTTCAGGCCTATAATTAAGATACAGCCAAAATTACATAATGAAGAGCAACATTGTGACTAAAATAATATATAAAGGCTAGTTTAATTATACATAAGAGTAATGAAAGGAATGAACATGGGAAAACTGTAATATAAAAGCTGGAGTAAACATGGTCAAAATATAAAAATACACATGAAATAATAATAATAATAATCATCCTTAAATCGTGAATATTAATTATATTAAGTGAAAGACAAGAAAGTATGTGAAAGCAAAATTAAAAGTAGGCAATATAGTTATTAGAAACAGAGTAAATCGAAAGGAGAATCGTGGGTACCTATTTGGGTTTAACTAGCTGGGTGTGTAGAGCCTCACATATTCGTAGATCTAGTTGAGAGCTATGACTGGACAGAATGTTAAACTGGGTGTCATGTATGGGATGGTCCTGGGAGTGCGAGTGATCACGTATGGCGGAGAACGAGGGTTTAGAAAGAAACTGTCCGGTTCTAAAAGAACGGCCATGATGCTCAAACTTTGATATTACAGTTTTCCCATGTTCATTCCTTTCATTACTCTTATGTATAATTAAACTAGCCTTTATAGTTTTAGTCACAATGTTGCTCTTCATTATGTAATTTTGGCTGTATCTTAATTATAGGCCTGAAGATGAGCACAGCGATTCTCGAACGTCGTACAAGATGGTGTTATTATTCATTCCTGCGTTGGTTCTTCTCTTTATATATATATATATATATATATATATATATATATATAGAGAGAGAGAGAGAGAGAGAGAGAGAGAGAGATGAAGAGTCACACATACAAAAATAATTGAAACTGGCAAAGATGTTTCCGATATCAAACCAATAACGCCCAAACTGATCTAGCCTAAAGGCCGCGTCATACAGAACTCGAACGTCGCGCGACCTACCCCCGAACAGGATGACTTGCAAAAAAAATTCAAATTTTCAAATGTTCGGGTAAATTCGGGTCAATTCGGCCAATGTTCTCGTTGATTCGGGGGAAGCTCCGGGGATGTTCAGGGGTGCAGCCGAACATCCTGGGGTTCGGCCAGAAGTTAAGTCATGCGTTAACTTCTAGCCGATTTTCGTGTGTAAAAACCGTTAAAAATTTGTCGGTTCTCATTCTGGTTATGTTCGGCTTTCATTCGGGTCACGTTATTTCCGTTCGGCCGTTATTCGTCTGTTATTTTCATTGACGAAGTTAACTCGATCTAGCCGAACATAAGCAGACATTAACCCGATTCGTATGAATATAAGGCGACATTAACCATAATAACAACCGAAGGAGAGACTATATACTCGAATAAAAGACGACATTCCCCCGATAAACAGAGGAATAAGGCAAGATCAAGCGAGTCTATTGAAGATTTTGGGAAGAACACAACTCGTATGACAGGAATGAGAGACGATAAAGACTGGAATTAAACCCGAACATCAGCAGAAGCATCTTGTCTGTATCGGGTGGTACACATGGCACGCGGAAATTTCCACTCGACAGAGGAGACAAAGAGAGAAGCGAGGGAGCAGCGAGGGAGCAGCGTGGGGCGACACACAAGAGTGCGAGTCGAATCGTACGCTGGCAGCCAAGCGCACAGGCCCTATATATTGCTGCCGAAGCCTCCATCGCTCTCACACCCTCCGCACAAGTTGCCCCAACAAGTTCTACCTCTCCACACCACACAGCAACCACCAAGATGGGCAAGGGCAACAAGTTACCATCCCGCAAAGCAACTAGGAAGGCCAAGGAAGCATCTATGGACCTCTTCGCCCCAGAGGATGTGATATTAGAGAGTTCCTCAAACTCTGAAGGGACTGATGATGACACTCAATGTCAGTCAGGTCAGTCACTTTCACAGTCCCAGGACACCCCGGACCTCACCCAAATGGAGTCACTTCCCCTGCTTCCTAAACGGCCACGGCATGACCTCATTCACACTCTCCCTGAACTCGGAGATACGCCATCCCACACAAACGACGAAGATGATGATGCCGATCCCACCGTACCCCCACCCACGCCGTCACCCCAACCAGGCACCTCCAAGACCACACCAACGCCGCCTGCCCAAAAAACCATCACCAAACGGAAGCGGACAATCGCCATCCTGCCTACCAAGGATGAAGTCGCTGTGGCCGAGTGGTACCGCGAAAACGACTTCTTCTATAATAAGAAGCTCCGGGCACACCGAGACCGGGACATCCGTGACCGGGCTATGAGTGAGAAGGCCGCGGAACTGAACGTTACAGGTGGGTTGAGTGTTTTTTTTGCGTACAATGAAAGTGGCCATATGCAAAACAAATTATTGGTGTCCACTGTTCCAAAGTGCCGTCTAAAGTATTGATTGTATGCTGAATATTGTTAGGTAATGTCCAATGTTTATAAATTGCCGTCTACATTCTTGTTTGTGTTAGCAACATTTGGTTATTTACTGTGCGCTTACCTGTGATGTCAAAAGGGTGACTAGAGACCTGACATTATATATATATATGTACTCGGCGTGTTTGCTATTACATTTGTTATATTATATTTTTAAACAGTGCTTATAATATTGGTTTATTTTCCAGTTGTGGTTCTGTCCAAGTGGATGGAGGGGATGCGGACCAGATACGTTAAATTGAAGGAGCTACCCTCAGGTTCTGGTGCCCATGAGCTGACGGAGAGGGAGACCTGGATCTCCGAGGCCTTCTCCTTCCTACAGCCTCATATCGTCAAGCTTCCCACCAGGAAGAGCAAGGTACGTTACATCACAAAAACTTATTTTTTATAAATATCTGATAAACAATAAAAACACCTGGGAAAGGACAGTAATACGTCTAGTTGAACTGTTCAAGTTATGTTTGTTTATTTATAATACTCATAACATACAAGTTCCCAAGCAACCTTAATTTACAAATTAATAAACATATATATGTATTAACACTGTTTCCGCCACATTACGACTCAATAATTTATATCCCACTGTCATATGGTACTTAATCGATATCACACTGTCACATAACAATCATTTAAATATTTATTAAGCATTACAATCATTTCAACATTGTTTAGATAGTTATTAACATTTTATAGAACATTGTAGTAAATCCGAGAAGATCAGGAACTGACCATTAACATAAATTGAAAAAGTTATTACATAGTTATTAAACTTTGATAGAACATTATAGTCTATTTGACAATATCACCAACTATAATAACTTTTTCCAAACTATTATGAATCCATATATTTTGTAGAAATGGCATTTCAATATGATAAACTAACAACCCCATATCTTTCACAGAAGTACAACAAGAAACGACCTGCCACCCACATCGCTTCTACGGCCGAGGATGAGCTTGCCGACGACCCGGTGGTGGAGGACAGCCCGCCGGAGACGTCGCAGGAGACGTCGCAGGAGGCGTCGCAGGAGCCAGCTGTCTCTCCAACCACCACTTCATCGACTCGCTCCACATCCACTGACCGTCGTGGCACCAAAGCGCCTAGTCCTGGTGATGGGGTTGAGAGCGACCTGTACGACAAGGTAAATATTTTAGTAATAATTAACCATCCAATGCTTATCATAAGAATTATTATTATATTCGCATTAATACAACACTATTATTATTTATCTTTCCATATATGTTGTTGCATGCACGTGTAAATAGATGTATGGTCAGCAAAACATTCGTCACTTTAATGTTTAGTTTTGTGTTATTTTATTTATGTGACATCTTCTAATTTTCATATGGTCCACATTACATCCGTGACCTTAATGTTATTTATTCTTCGTTAATTAATGCTTAACTATTTTTCCAACAGCTACGGCAAGGGGAGAAATGTTTAAATGAGCTCTACACCAGGTGGGATGCAACCAAGAAGGCCGCGACCCCATCCCAGACTTCACTGAAGCTGTTTCACCAATTCATCCAGGACAACCTCTCTCACTTAGACCCCTCCGAACTAGACCACTACCAAATTGAAGTCATGCGCTTCACACAGGCTATGCGGTCCTACAGCCGTGGGACAGGCCCCCTCCCACGGATGGGTCCTGACGGAGAGCCCCAACAGCCACCACAGCAACGCCAGGTGTCTGCCCACCCAACCCATAACACCTCACAGCAGAACGTCTACTATGAGACCCTGCAAGCTCCAGGCCCTTCCTACTACCACGGTGCCAAGACTATGACAGCCCCTGCCACGCCACGAGGATGGAAGTCCCCGCAACCATTCGCTGGACGACCTGAAGCCCATCCAGTGGACATGAACAGGCCCCCCACCCCAAGGATGGTTGACATTTCCCCCGGGTTTGTGAGTAGGATAATTGATGAATTGCCTTAGTGTTGTAATGTTGTTTTGGTATTGAAATCCTAAAGGTGTCTATATTACTTTGGTGTAACTTGATCTTGCCCCTTATTGGCAAGATCAAGTAATACCAAATTACTATAGACACCTTTAGCTATTTCTACATACCGATTATTATGTGTGATAACTTGTTCTTATTACTCATTACTTTTGTGGGGGCAGGCTGGGGGCAACAAGTGAATCGTGATATTGATATGTACCTAATATTATGCTAGGTAGTATAATAATGTCTGGCTTTTGAGATCCTAAAGGTGTCTATATTACTTTGGTGTAACTTGATCTTGCCCCTTATTGGCAAGATCAAGTAATACCAAATTACTATAGACACCTTTAGCTATTTCTACATACCGATTATTATGTGTGATAACTTGTTCTTATTACTCATTACTTTTGTGGGGGCAGGCTGGGGGCAACAAGTGAATCGTGATATTGATATGTACCAAATATTATGCTAGGTAGTATAATAATGTCTGGCTTTTGAGATCCTAAAGGTGTCTATATTACTTTGGTGTAACTTGATCTTGCCCCTTATTGGCAAGATCAAGTAATACCAAATTACTATAGACACCTTTAGCTATTTCTACATACCGATTATTATGTGTGATAACTTGTTCTTATTACTCATTACTTTTGTGGGGGCAGGCTGGGGGCAACAATTGAATCGTGATATTGATATGTACCAAATATTATGCTAGGTAGTATAATAATGTCTGGCTTTTGAAATCCTAAAGGTGTCTATATTACTTTGGTGTAACTTGATCTTGTCCCTTATTGGCAAGATCAGGTAATACCAAATTACTATAGACACCTTTAGCTATTTCTACATACTAATTATTATGTGTAATAACTTGTTCTTATTACTCATTACTTATGTGGGGGCAGGTTGGGGGAAACAATTTAATCATGATATTGATAAGTACAAAATATTATGCTAGGTACTATATACTATATAATTAGTGTGTAACCTCAGGAAGCAACTTTGTAAAATATTTTTGTATTGATGTAATAAAAATATAATGTGTATATGTTGGTTGTACTTTTCCTTTTATAAAATATAATGACTAAATAAATATGTTTATGACACAAAACAATGAATACATTATGGGAAGATCAATGCAGGACATTAATATTTGTATCAAGAACACAAGAGTTTAGCTTTAAAATGTGATACGTAATATATACAATAATGATGGGATAAATTAACTTAAAAGCTTGACGTTTTACAACACGAATAATATATAATTATACAAGAGATTAATTTTTGTTGACTAAACTCATAAAACAATATTGAGGTGCTAAATTAATAAGCTTGGCGTGTTTTAATGATAAACTCTTTATTATAAGAAATATTCTAGACATGATACGAAACTATATTATTAACATTGATAATCATGTCAATTTGATATATGAAAGTTGCAAATGAACTATAAATGTGACCTGGATAATTGGGTAATAATCACAGTCTAATAAGGTGTCATATAAATTATTTAGGTAGGGCATTGATTTATGGGGAATAATTGTAATGACAATTTACCTGTTCAGTTTAGAGGTACCTGCCAGGGCAGGCGCTGTTCTGGCCGGCTGTAGTACTCTGCCAAGTAGTCCCGGTGTAGTTTGGCAGTAGCTGGTCCCCTCTGCCGCTGCAGTGGTTGTAGTCCATCCAAGGGGTCCCTGCTCCAGTCACCTTGTTCCATGTTCTCCTGACGCTGAGATGCTTGTCCATGTTGCCCTTGCCGTTTGTCTATGAGGAGGTTGTGGAGTATACATGAGGCGATGACTACCTTCTCCACGGTGCTGGGGTGAATGTTCATGGTTGTGAGTAGACATCTGAAGCGGTTTGCCAGCATACCGAAGGCATTCTCCACCTGCCTCCTGGCCCGGGAGAGTCTGTAGTTGTAGTTTCTCTTGGTTTCATCCAGTCCTCTGTGAGGGTAGGGTTTCTGTAACCATTCCCTCATGGGGAATGCGTCATCCGCAACGAGGAAGTAGGGCATTGAACGGTCCTCTCCGGGAAATGGCTCTGCTTCCGGCAAGCCTGCGGCACCGTCCTCCAGGGCCTGCCGGATGTCGCTCACCTGGAAGATGCCACCATCAGATGCGGAACCGTTCGCTCCCACGTCCACGTACATAAACTTGCCCAGGTGATCAACCACTGCCAGGAGAACAATGGAGTGGTAATGTTTGTAGTTGTAGTAGAGGGAGCCGCAGTTTCCTGGAGGTTGTATGGCTATGTGCTTGCCATCGATTGCCCCTATGGTGTGCCGGAAGTTCCACCTCTCTTCGAAACCCTTGGCAACCTGTTTCCAACCTTCGGGTGTTGATGGGCACACAATAACCTCTTCCATATACTCCTGGATTATAGCCTCGCATGTCTCACGTACTGCCAGGGAGATTGTGTTTGCACCTACACGAAAGTTTAAGGACATGCTCTTGTATGCCTCCCCTGTGGCCAAAAATCGTAGTGTCATGGCCAATCTCAAACCTGGTTCCAGGGGCTTCTTCCAATTTGTTATCTCCTTCTTGATCCTGGGTGTCAGACGGCATACAATGTCATTGAATAGGTCCTCGTCCATACGCAGATAATACTTGTAGGTGGTCCTGTCAGTGTCCACTAGCTCCTTCAGTAGTTGGTGGTAGTGTCCGTATGTGGCTCTCTGGGCGATCCAAGGTTTGACGCTGCAGCTTCGTGGTGTTCTGGGTCTTACATGGCGCTGATGCTCGTTCTTCAGGATGGTGGTGATGAGTAGCATGTGGTTTAGGTGGGCTACAACAAGCTCCTGATAAAAAATGGCCATCTCCAACTCCTCCTCCGTGGGTGGGTAGAGCTCCGGGAGCGCCATGTTACCGTGCTGATGCATGATGTGCGACTGGCATGTGTGCAACCACACCCTGTTTATATAGGGCAGGTACAGGTGTTCGTCACACATTCTTCTAGTATCGTGTTAAGGTCTTCTGATGGTCGGGCAGATGCGGCCGGTGATCCTCTGGTGTTCCTCATAATATCTTTTGTATCGGGTCAAGGTAGGTTCGGGTGTAAATACCGTTAAATATTTGTCGGCTGATTCTTGGCACATTCGAGTTTTGATCGGGTCTTGCTCTGGCATGCATCGGATTATATTCCTCTAATGTTCGGGTCTTTAACGTAAATCGGTCGGGAGTGTCGAGTTACATTCGAGTCTTGTTTGGGGCATAGTCTGGGAATGTCGGGGCATTATCTGGGGATGTTCTTCTTTGACCAACATCGGGATAATATCGGATGCATTCGCCTCAAAAATGCAAGTCATCCTGTTCGGGGGTAGGTCGCGCGACGTTCGAGTTCTGTATGACGCGGCCTTTAGTTTCAACTACGTCACAGTTCATAATGTATGAATGCAGTCTGTTCCAAATATTCACACACGTTTGAAGAACAAGTGTTTTGCTTCTATAATCGTACAACCGTTGTTTCTAATGAAATTATATTTGTCGACAGTGAAGTAATCGCATATATTTAGGTTGAGGAATTTTGAAAACCTGTGTCAGACTCCTTGTCAATCTGCGTTTGGTTCAATTAAATAAACTTAGTTCTTTTAGACGCTCTTCCTATGGTTTCTTTCACAAACCAAATACAATTTTTGTAAAACGGTGTTGCACTTTTCCCAGTATACTATTGTCTTTACTGTAGTATGGTGACTAGACCTGCAAACAATATTCAAGATGGGGGCGAACATGTGAGTTGCATAAGGTGTGACAATTTCTGATTCGTTCAACCAATGCATTCCACCAACTTATTTGCAATTGTTATTTTACTGCCTATTTTCACTGTCTACTCGGCTTTGGGTCGCTAGATATTATAACGACAAGATCCATTTCTTTATCCGCATTTGAAAGTTGAATGCTATTCATTGAGTAGTATTTGTTAACGTTGTTACTATCTGTGTGGAACGCTTCATATGACATGTATTCTGCCTAGCTAAGGTCGCCTTGTATTTGTTGCCCACGTACTGTCGAGGATACTTTAGTAGTTTTTTGTTTTCTCTGTGTGTCATCTGCAAACTTCGTTATTTACATGTTATCCCTTCGTCAATGTCATTTATGTAAATTATACAATAAACAGAATAGGTCCCAACACAGACTCTTCGGGAAGGTAACTATTTAAATTACACCAGTCTGATTATTTTCCATAAATTACGACTCGCTTTTATGAATTGAGAGTCAGTCTTCTAGAGCCATTTTTGTGTGTTCTCTGTTATACCATGAGTTGCTAGAATGAAGAAAAATACAAAGAAGAATAGTGGCAGGATGGTGGCAGCAGGAGGAATGTTGACAAAAGAGAGAGGACAGCAAATGAACAAGAAAGGATAAAAGGACGCCGGAGAAAAGAAAGAATGAATGCTCGCGTGCAAACTAGTGAGCAAGAGAGAGAGAGAGAGAGAGAGATAGAGTGTGTGTGTCTGAAATTAATAAGACTATGATATGTTAATGTTGACAGTGATTAAAGGATATAACTACTGTAAATATGACTGTCACATATTACTGTCAAATGGTTATGATTAAATTGTTATAAGGGTTGTATCGTAAATACGATAGGCTATGACTCTTTTTGTGATCCCGTATGTCTCTGTGACATTACGATCGCTCCTGCAGCACGACGTAGGACAAGTAGATCGTATATTATAAGATTGTAAATAAGTTAAGTTATAAAAGGTCTAATATGCTATTAAGCAATATTGCCATGGACTTATGTAGTATATATGAATTTATTGTATATATTAATATAATTTATCGTATAGAGCAACCTAGATGCAGTACGATAATTTGGGCTCCTGGCGTTTGCCAAGGCAGCAAGGTGGGCCTTTGAGGAAAGGCAGAGCCTTCACAAACACCAACCAGTTAACATCTATTTTCCGCCCTCAGTTGATCGCGATTTTGAGCCTCTAATCACAATACACTGTCAGCAAACAAACAGCTACACCATCACGACGCTCTCATCGACGCCATGACTGACTGACAGATAAGCATAATAATCATGTCCATTCCCATGTAATCATTTATTCTTTCTTTAACTTGACTCGTGTCTCGGGACTGAAGTCTCGTTCCCCATTGTCCACCCCACCGCCATATTGGGTAAAACGTTCTCCCTTGCCTCATTGCCACGTGGAACTATTGGTGAGTTAATTCCTGGCTAATATTAACCCTTATAACCTTACCCTATATATAAATTTATTATGTGAGACCTTTGGATATAAATTAGCTTGATTCAGATTGAATTCAGATTGATTATTATTCAATTTAAATATGGAGTAGTTTTCATTTAGATTGATTTATTTGATTCATTAAGCTTAGTAATATTTAACTTCCATTGATAGTTTACCACATTGGTGCCCAGACCCGGGAATTAGCTACCAGTAAGGGATTTTAAGGCAATGAACAAGGGGACATATAAGAGGATGCAGGAACAACTCTATGATAAACTGGCAAGGCTAGCCAAGCGATGGTTAGAGCCGGAATGCAGGGTCACATCGTAGCGCCTGCCTAAGTCCTGCATCCCACCCATCATCTTTCCCCAATAAATTTTCTTTTCCATTTCAGACTTCCTGTTACATATGACCTGACCTAACATTTTTTTCTTGTTCAATATGACCCTTTAGTAGGTATTGCTATTTTGTGTACTATTTTTTCTCCATAACATAGAAGTCCGCCGGTCGGCGTCTCTTAACTAGACTACTTTTTTTGCCGTTGTTTTTGTAACTTAACATTTAGATACATAGCCTATAGGCTCACATGCAAAATGAATAAAGACAATAAAGAGACACCATCTAGTGGGGTGCTGATCAAGGCCCCTAAAAATCAAAGGGCGGGACTTCGAGGAGTATTAAGTAGGCTAATTATGGACGTTAACACTTTCATCACTACTGCTGACCTAGAGGAATTGGAAGCTAGATTAGAAAACGTCCAGGATACCCACGGTCGTATTATGGCTCTGAGTGAGGTGATTGTGGCTGACATGACAGAGGAGGAAGAGATAGTTACAGAGTGTGATAATCGCGCCCTCTATGACGAACCTGTCTTTAGAGCGAAGCACATATTACAGCGTGCTGTCGCAAGTATCGATAATGAGGCCCATAGAAGGGCTGACCCAAAACATACTGTACACCTCCCAAAACTCAATCTTCCTACATTTGGGGGCAAGTTGACTGAGTGGTTAGCTTTTTGGGACATATTTTGGTCTACAGTTCATGAATCCTCTTTGGATAATGTCCGCAGGTTTCACTATCTGAAGGGACAAATGGAAGGAGAGGCCTTACATTTGATAGAGGGTTTTGCGGTAGTGGGTGATAGTTATCTTGAGGCTGTACACTTATTAAAGTCCACATACGGGGATCAAGAGCAGTTGAAGATGGCCCATGTCGTTGCCTTGTTAAGGCTCGCAGAACCACAGTATAAGGTTGAGGAGTTAACAAATTTCAGGGCAAATCTGGAGTGCCATACTCGATCGCTAGACACCCTAGGTCTTACCACACAGGAAATGATAGTCATTATCTTGCGTCAGAAGCTTCCTATGGCAATACTTGATAAGGTTAGATCGTTTGATCTGGGGGAGTTCAAAACTCAGTTCAGTAAAGAAATCAATAATCTACAGTTTAACAAAGGGAGAATGTATGAGTCGGGAGGGAGTGAGCATGTGGAGAAGAGGGGAACAGTAAGCATGACAGTGGGGACTAAAGAAAAGAAAGAGGGTACATATAAGAAACCTGCTTAGATTCTATGTAAGCTATGTAACAACAAACATAAATGGAGTTTCTGTGTACAATAACCAACAAATGAGACAAAACTAGCACAGGCGAAAAGATTGAAGCTATGTGTAGGTTGTCTAAGTAAGGAACATGGTAAGCAGGGACAATGTACTGCTACATACTTAAGGCCCTGTCACCACTGCAAAGGACATCACTTTGATAAGTTGTGTCCTACAGCAGATAAAGTCAAAGACGTCAAAACAGAGGGTACTACAACTGTGACACTAGGTAGCACGCAAGGCACCACTATATTGCCCACAATACAGATTCCCATGGAAGGTAATGACAGTAACAAAGTTTGTCGGGTACTTCTAGATCAAGGGTCTCAACGTTCCTTTATAAAGAGGTCCATACTAGTGGGACTGAAGCACCGAATCGTAGGGGCTGAGACTCTTCGATTACAGGGCTTCACAGGGGTTACTGATAAACAGGACTACGAGATAGCGGAGATTTCATATTTCTATCGTAAAAACCGGTACTTTATGACTTGTATTGTAGTAGACACCCTACCAGAATATGTATCTGTAGGAGTAAAGAAGGTGGAACACGCATTACGTAGCAAAGGGGTTAACTTGTCAGATCCCATGGGAAATCAGAGTGAGGTGCATGTTCTACTTGGTGTGGATAATTATTATGATGTAGTATACCCTGGATATAAAAAGATGAATGGTGTAATTTTAATCCCCACTAAATTTGGATATTGCATGAGCGGAAAGGTGCATACTACACAGTCAAAGGTCCTGGTCGACACGGTCTCGATATATAGAGTCAATGTAACCGCGGCAGAGGAGATGGGAAGGGAGGATTCCCAATCTAGTGACCCTAAGATGGCTGCCGAGTTCGACCTGGAACGACTGTGGAGATTGGATCACATAGGCATTAATCCTATGGAGACTGATTATGACTCGGAAGTTGCACTACAAAGGTTTGACGAGTCTGTGAGCTACTGTGCCTCAGACAAGCAATATAAAGTTAGTTTACACTGGAAGAACAGTGAGATAAGCCTGCCTACCAACTATGGTTTGGCATTAGGTCGCTTGCGCGCATTGCAGCGGAAATTGTCTAACGAACCGAGCACGCGCCAGGCGTATGACGATGTATTTCGGAGTTATGAAGATAGGGGCTTTATTGAGAGAGTCGATCTCAAGGAACCGATTAAGAAGGGTAGGGTTCACTATCTGGCCCATCATGAGTACTAAGTACAAAGGAAGGAGTACAAAGGAAATCAAGCAACAACAGATCTAGTGACCCTTCTAGGTTGCTTGTCCTCCAAAACACTGAGGATCAAGTGTCCAAACAGTGGTTTAGAGTGGGTAAGGGAACATTGAAAAGGGAACTACTGCCCTGCCACTAACGTGGCAGGACTAGGAAGTTAGTAGGGGACATATGGGTTAGTACCTGAGGGGAGGATAAAATAAAGTTATTCATTTACAAACGCAGTCAGTCGCGGGTTTGATGCGAGATATTTGTCTAGGCGGAATTTAAATTAATCAACGGTGCTGCAGTCTATAACGTCTCGGGGAAGCCCATTCCACAAGTTGACAACTCGATTGAAGAAGAAATTCTTAGATTCGTGTGAGTTAAAAGATTTACCAATAATTTTGCAACCGTTTCCCCGCGTGTAATTAGATTGGTCGATAGTGAAGTACTTACTAGAGTTCATATTGTCGATGCCTTTGATGATTTTGAACACTTGAATTAAGTCACCTCTTAATCTGCGCTGGGTTAAAAGAAATAGATTTAATTCTCTAAGACGCTCTTCGTATGGTTTGTTCTTTAGGCTAGGTATCATTTTGGTAACTCTACGTTGAACTCGTTCTAGCTTGTTTATGTCTTTTTGGTAATAAGGGCACCAGCATTGAATGCAGTATTCCAGAAGAGGGCGGACTAAGGAATTGTAAAGGGTTAGGATTACGTCTTTGGATTTATGCTCAAATGATCTGCCTATAAAGCCAATTATTTTGTTTGCCTTCTTAACAACTTCTGAACATTGTTGACTCGGTTTTAGGTTACTCGATATTGTTACTCCCAGATCGGTTTCTCTGTTTACATTCTTAAGCTGAGTGCCATTCATCGAATAGTTTGCTTTCTCATTTAGGTATCCGATATGTAGTACTTTACATTTATCCGCATTGAAACTGATTTGCCAAATTTGGGCCCAATGTGACAATTTATCTAGATTGTGTTGCATATCGTCAACTTGATCTTTTGAGAGTACGCTATTTGCAATTTTTGTATCGTCAGCAAATTTTGAGATTGTACAGGTGAGACCCTCATCTATGTCGTTGATGTAAATTAGAAAGAGAATTGGTCCTAGTACCGATCCCTGGGGTACCCCGCTACTTACATTGGTCCATTTAGATGCCTTACCGTTTATTACTACTCTTTGCTTTCTGTCGCTGAACCAATTTTCTATCCATTTCAACACACCGTCTTGTATTCCATGCACTTTTAGTTTTAGCAGTAACGTTTGAGGGGAACTTTGTCAAAGGCCTTTTGAAAATCAAGGTATATAATATCTACAGCTTTGCTCTCATCGTAGAGGTTGAGGATATCGTGGAAGAAGTCTAAGAGGTTTGTTAAACAGGAGCTTTTTTTACGAAAGCCGTGTTGAGTATCTTTAAGTATGTTATTTTCATCTAAGTGATTTACGAGTCTGTCTCTTATGACCGTTTCTAGCATTTTACATACAACTGAGGTTAAGCTAATTGGACGATAGTTACTGGGTAGGGATTGGCTGCCTTTTTTTAATATCGGTGTTACGTTGACTATCTTCCACTGATCAGGCATAGTTCCAGACTGCAAGTATTTATTGAATAGTAATGTCAGTGGTTTGGAGAGCTCATCCTTAGCTTCCTTTAGAACTCTAGGCGAGGTTGTATCAGGTCCAGGCGTTTTATTTACCTTGAGTTTATCTAAACAATTCAATACTTCTCTCTCTGTAACGGTGATATTGCTTAGAACATCTGAATTATCAATCTGAATCGGCGATGGTGTAGGGATATCACTGAGGTCTTCTGTTGTAAAAACTGATGCAAAGAAGGTATTGAGGGCATTACTCATTTGTACTTCGTCTTTGGTGTATTCTCCATTTTCATCGACTGGCTAACGGTCCAACAGTTGAAGTAACTACTTTTTTCTTTCTGATATAACTATAAAAAATTTTCGGGTTTGTTTTACTTTGATTCGCAATATGTAACTCAAGGGTCTTTTTACTTTGCTTAATTAACTTTTTGGCTTTGCGTCGTAGCTCTACAAATTTCACCCGTTGTTCGTCATTTTGTGAATGATTTTAATCTATCATTAGCAAATTTTTTAGCAAGCAGGCAGTTTGAAATATCTTTATTCCACCATTTGGGCTTATTATTATGGCCTGGACGCCGTATTTTCGATGGTATGCAGTCTTGCATTGCTTTTAGGTAAGTGGTTTCGAATAACTTCCAAGATGTATTTATGTCGTTATTGTGAATTAAAAAGCTCCAGTCAGTTTCTTTAAACATAGCTCTAAGTTTATGAAAGTTTGCTTTCTTGAAATTAGGGACTTTTTCGATGTTACTATTTGGTTCGTTACTAGTAAAGTTAAAAGTGAAAGTTATCGTACGATGGTCGCTGTTACTGAATTCATCACCAACATTCAAATTCTCTATTAATTCTTCTTTTGTTGCAAGTACACTGTCAAGAAGGTTATTACCACGGGTCGGTGTTCGAACAAATTGATAAAGCGAACTCTCTTGCAAGTTCGTATACAAGTCATGTCCGGAGTGTGAAGTAAGAGTATCGCCCCACTTGGTCACAGGTAAATTAAAGTCGCCAAAAAATATGGTATCATGTGAGTTACTTACATCTGCAATTTGTTCATAAATTTCTCGGTCAGTTTGCACTGATTGAGCTGGAGGTCTGTATATTAATGCAAGTATTATTTTTGTACCTTTATTATTCTTTATTAGCACAAAAGATGTGTCGACGTTCACAATTTGAGGTTTTGACAAGAGGGTCGGGTTAAGACTTTCTTTGATATAAAATAAAACGCCACCTCCATTTTTATTTATTCGGCTTTTCTCAAACATTACATAACCGGGAAGTGAATACTCTGCTAAAAAGTCTCTATCTACTGTATTGAGCCAAGATTCTGTTATACCTATCACATCATAATTTTCAGTAAACACTAGTTCCTCTAAATCTGAAAATGTATTACGTATGCCACGAGCGTTTGCATAGAAAACCTTTAAAGTTGCGGTTTTAGAACTCACAGAACGTTCTTTAATCAAATTTTTTGTTCTGATCGGATCTACATTTACATTCATGGCTGACATCGGTCCTCGGTCGTTATCCCTGGCGGTTTTGAATTTGGGTCGTGTTGGTGGAGCTTTATCCAAATTCGCGGTTCTTGACAGATTAGCATTTAATTCCTTCTTTAATTCTTTCCTAGTAAGGAAAGACCGCGTCACCACACCAATACGGGTGGTGTATGACTGCTCTGCCCATCAAGGTCAACAACCCAGTCTGAATGACTGCCTGTTGACAGGTCCGGACCGTCCATGGTGTCGGACCTGTCCCAACATCTATTGCGGTTTAGGCTGGGGAAGTACGCCTATAACAGTGACATCGAGAAAGCATTCTTGATGGTCAAGCTAAAGGAGGAAGATAGAGATGTTACCCGCTTTCTTTGGTTCAGCGACATTAGCGACTATGAAAGTCCGGTCATAATATACTGTTTTCGGGTTGTACTCTTTGGGGCCACGTGTTCACAGTTTTTGTTAAATGCCACAATCAGAAAACATCTAGCTGACACTCATGAGGAGACAAGTAAACTATCTCGCGGATTATATATAGACAATTTGCAGGGTTCTAGCGATAGTCAGGATGATTTTTTATATACATACTGGCAACCACACAGATTGTTTGCGGATGCAGATCTATTTCTCCGCGAGTGGGTTACTAATAGTGAAGATCTTCAGAGTTTGATACAGGTGGACGGTACGGCGTCTCTTAACCAGGAAAAGTCCAGAAATTTGGGGATGATCTGGCAACCTAAACATGACATACTAACTTATCAAACAAGGTCTTTTGTCAGCAGACAGGAGCGCACACCAAGAGAAGTCTGTTGAGCAAAGTTTCGCAATTTTTTGATCCTTTGGGTCTAGCATTACCCGTTACCATAAGAGCTAGGATTCTAATGCAGGAAGTTTGGAGACTAAAATAGGATGGGATGACAGTTTGCCCGAGGACCTGAATGACCAAGGGACATTGTTGTTGGATGAGTATGCCATCCTATGTAGTAAACCTATATATACCTCATAAAGTGGCGGCGTTCGGTGACATTACGTTACACACGTTTTGTGATGCTAGCGCCACGGCATACGGGGTAGCCATATATGTCGTTACTTCATTTGGGGCACATTTAGTTACTTAGATTACTTAAACTAATTACTAGATTACTTAACTAGATTACTTAAACTAATTACTAATAAATTAGCTTGTTTCAGATTGAATTCACTTTAGATAATTATGGAGTAGTTTTCATTTAGATTGATTTATTTGATTCATTATAGCTTAGTAATATTTAACTTCCATTGATAGTTTACCACAAGGGTAATTGGTATCCTGTTGTGCAGTACATTCATTACAAACTGTGTATAATATGCTATCTCTTCTTTTTTAGATGTTCTATGTAAGTTTATATTTAAACTTCTGATTGTAATATGTTGCATGTTGCATAAATCATCTGAGTAAAAAAGCTTCCACATAAAATACACTATATAGTATTAATACTTTTCAGATTAATCTGTCAGTCATGGATGTGCGTTGCATTCACGTTAAGGCTAAGCATATTATATTATATTGTTGTAACCCATGTTGTCAAAAATCAATTCACATTATAAATACCTCAATGATTTGGCCTCGTAGTCACACTTTACGAAAGAGAAGCATGGATGGTGGAGAGACTCAAACCAAGAGTGAGAGGGGTGGAAATGAGTTACTTGAGAAGTGCGTGCGGAGTTACATGGAGGGATAGACGGACGAATGAGGAAGTAAGAAGGAGGTGTGGTGTGGAGGTAGTTGTGCGGGAAAGTGTGAAAAGGAACACCTTGAGATGGTTCAGCCATATGGAACGTATGGCAAGCGAGAGAATGACTAAGAGGGTGTACGAGAGTGAGGTGGAAGGACAGAGAGGGAGAGGTAAACCAAAAGAGAGGTGGAAGGATGGAGTGAGGAAGTCCAGTATATAGATGAAGGCGGTGCTGGTTGGGAGGAGGGGCATCGACTGACTGGGAACAGAGGTGCATGGGGGCGGTTCGTTTGTGGCCACCCCTTCGGGGATCACGGCGTCAGGCAATAGATAGATAGTCACACTTTCCAACGAACAGAGGTCGAGCACTTTCACGGGTCCTCATTGTTCAGGCTCCTAAGCGATAGAATATTAGAAAAGTGTGGCCTTTGTAAGGACTCTTTCTAATTCGTTTGACGTCTTTCCAGAGTGTTAGAGACCCAGTATTGCATTACATATTATGGAAAGGGATGGATTAGAACGTTATAGAGTTAATGCACTATCTCCCTTTCGTAATTCTAAACTGTCTCTTAGTATATGAAAATTATAATTAGGTTTTCGTCTGTACCTCAATTCCTTGCTTGGAAAATCTTAGGACACTACAAATCATTACACTATATTCTGATTCCAAAGCAGTCTTTTCCTACAGCGAGTCCTATTTGGGTTTTGCTTGGCTGATATGCATCACCTTGCATTTCCTCAAATATAGTAGCATATATTATATATATATATATATATATATATATATATATATATGGAGGTAAAATCACAAATACGTGTGATCAAATTATGTAGTAAAACTCGCTAGGAAAATTGAAACAATGGAACACCAAGCTTTCGTCTATTCTCTCAAGACATCTTCAGGGTAATACAAGAAAACAGGGGGAGAGTGAGGCTTAAATACCCGTCCTAAATCATCTGTAAGTTGCTAACTAGCATGTAAATACAAAAAGTGTTGCCAGCCTACTGCCTGTTGCCATATTTTTAGGAACATACTTAATTTATATACAACATATATGTACATATATACATTAAAATGTGCCTAACAATACAATCTAATCATATATACAATTTGATACACCTCAATGAACTTGCAGATCCCTTTCAAACTGTTATCGTAACTTATGTAAATATGAAGACAACCTATACCTGTAGAAATACATATAATTACATATACATACACATATACATGCATACTGTATACACACATACATTACATACATACACATAAAAATTACATATATAAGAAAAATAGAAAAAGAAACAACAAATATGGGAGTCTGCAGAAAGCCGAAAGGTCACACAAGGCAGATCCTACCCATATCCAACCCTACTTATAAGGACGAAGAGCCCACACCTGGCTAATCCCCCTCACAGCTACACAGTATATAAATTATACATAAACACACATATACATACACACACCTACTTACACACACACACATGTACTGTATACATACATTAACATACATATATACAATAATTATTATAAAACAAAACCAAACACAAAGAAAATACATAGTGATCATACCTCATGTGTATAGTATTAATAAGGTACAATCTAATACTAAGAGGATAGACCTCACATAAATGGTCAGGTCTCAAACTACAAGCTGTTTCAATCTATAATCTGACGGTCTGGACATCTATTTCTAGCTCTTTTTATTTTATCATTTTCATTGAGGAGATTTAGCAGGATGTTATCTATTTTGTAAAGGCCATCATTTAGATTCATAGTGTTTATACAATCTCTGATCAAGGCGGACTCGGCAAATAGTCTTTCATAATAGCAGCTTGACCAGTAGATCATCTTAGCCTCATCCCAATTTGCATGATGGTTTTGTCTTTGTTTATGTTTAAAAATGCCATTAGATTCTTGAGCTGACCTTACTGATTGTTTGTGTTGTTTAACTCTCACCTCTAATCTTTTTCCAGTTTGTCCTATGTATATGTCATTACATCCTTTACACGGAATGAAATATACACCACCTGCATCATTTTTAGGGCTGCCGACGAACCTACGCCACCTAGATGACCTTCCCTTCTCTGATGTTGAACGAGCTGTCCTGGATGCAATGATAAAGAAGAAACATGCTGAAGTAAAGGAATGTTTTAAGGTTAGCTCACGAGCAAGATCTGTGTTGTGTAACTCTGTGTTCCGTGAGTGGTGGAAAACACTCTGTGATTATATCTACAGTGTGCTTAGGAAGCAGAATAAGCGACAAAAGGCAAACCTTAAACATAAATTGGATACACTATTTGAAAGAAGTCAATGGACACAGAAAAGTAATCCTGCCTTATTTGAAAACCTTTCGTCTTACAACTTGTCCAAAATTGAACAATTAGTCCTTGGTTTTGGTATTAACTTCTCGTACACTGGTGATTATATTAATGTGATGTCGATAAGCAAAGCGTTCACAAATTTAGAAAAATATTGTACAAACCTGACCCAAGATAACATTCAAATTGCGAGAGGATTCACATACAGTAAGTGTTTTAATCGTCCAAAATCAAACATCCCTAAGTGTTTTAAAGTTGCCCTTAAAAACCTGAAATTAAACAAAGATATTCACATAACCAAGGCTGATAAATCTAATGCTATCGTTATCCTAGACATTTCCATGTACAATGATAAACTTAATGAGTTATTGAATGACATAAATACGTATGAGCCCCTTGTGAAAGACCCTACTGAAAATACCAATAAAAACTTTAGTGTGAAAATAAACAGTTTGCTTAAGGATAAACCCGATTTACTTAAAATGTTCAAAACTATAAATCCCACCTTACCTTACATGTATGGCCTTCTCAAAACCCATAAACCTGATAAACCTCTTCGTCCTATCATCAGTTCAGTAGGGTCTGCCACTTATAAATTATCTAAATGGCTTAGTAAGTTGTTATCCCCTTTAGTTGGCACGATCTCTGATTCACATGTAAAAAACTCCAGTGATTTAATTAGTAAAATTAGAAACAACAATTCACCTTGCAAACTAATAAGTTTTGGTGTTAATTCCTTATTTACAAAAGTGCCAGTTCATGACTTACTAGGTTTTTTGAAAGATGATTTGCCGAATTTAGATTTGCCAATAAGTAATAATGTTTTCATGAAGCTAATTGAATTGTGCGTCCTCAACACTAACTTTGCTGTGAATGGTAGGTTTTTTCGCCAAACATTTGGTTGCGCAATGGGTAATCCACTGTCCCCGATCATTTCTAACCTGTTTATGGAATATTTTGAGACTCGGTTTTTACCTAAAATATGTAACTTTAGACTTCCTTGGTTTAGATATGGTGACGATATTTTGTGTCTTTGGCCTACCAATCAAAATCACCATTCATTCCTTAATAAACTTAACGATCTTGTCCCCTCGATTTCATTCAAAATTGAAGAAGTAAACAATACACTACCTTTCCTTGATACCATGATTATAAATAATAATGGTCACTTAAAATTTAAAGTATATAGAAAGCCGACTCTTGTAGATTCCTATATTCATTTTTTCTCCAACCATCATATTAAAGTAAAACTGTCAATTTGTTCAGGTATGTTTCTAAGAGCATTAAGGATATGTAACCCAGAATTCATAGATAACGAATACAAACAAATCTATAATCTAGCCAAGACACTCTGCTATCCTGAAAGTCTTATTGATCAAAGTTTAGCCAAAGCCGAAAAAACCTTCTATAATGTAAATAATAAAGCTCCCTTTTCAAGGAAAAATATCTTAGTTTTGCCATATCATGATGAATTAACACCTCTCACAACATCTCTCAAGAATTTGAATATAAATGTAGTATTCAATTATGAAAACTCCGTCAAGTCGACTTTGATCAAAAACAGCCCTAAAAATGATGCAGGTGGTGTATATTTCATTCCGTGTAAAGGATGTAATGACATATACATAGGACAAACTGGAAAAAGATTAGAGGTGAGAGTTAAACAACACAAACAATCAGTAAGGTCAGCTCAAGAATCTAATGGCATTTTTAAACATAAACAAAGACAAACCCATCATGCAAATTGGGATGAGGCTAAGATGATCTACTGGTCAAACTGCTATTATGAAAGACTATTTGCCGAGTCCGCCTTGATCAGAGATTGTATAAACACTATGAATCTAAATGATGGCCTTTACAAAATAGATAACATCCTGCTAAGTCTCCTCAATGATAATGATAAAATAAAAAGAGCTAGAAATAGATGTCCAGACCGTCAGATTATAGATTGAAACAGCTTGTAGTTTGAGACCTGACGTGAGGTCTATCCTCTTAGTATTAGATTGTACCTTATTAATACTATACACATGAGGTATGATCACTATATATTTTCTTTGTGTTTGGTTTTGTTTTATAATAATTATTGTATATATGTATGTTAATGTATGTATACAGTACATGTGTGTGTGTGTAAGTAGGTGTGTGTATGTATATGTGTGTTTATGTATAATTTATATACTGTGTAGCTGTGAGGGGGATTAGCCAGGTGTGGGCTCTTCGTCCTTATAAGTAGGGTTGGATATGGGTAGGATCTGCCTTGTGTGACCTTTCGGCTTTCTGCAGACTCCCATATTTGTTGTTTCTTTTTCTATTTTTCTTATATATGTAATTTTTATGTGTATGTATGTAATGTATGTGTGTATACAGTATGCATGTATATGTGTATGTATATGTAATTATATGTATTTCTACAGGTATAGGTTGTCTTCATATTTACATAAGTTACGATAACAGTTTGAAAGGGATCTGCAAGTTCATTGAGGTGTATCAAATTGTATATATGATTAGATTGTATTGTTAGGCACATTTTAATGTATATATGTACATACTGTATATGTTGTATATAAATTAAGTATGTTCCTAAAAATATGGCAACAGGCAGTAGGCTGGCAACACTTTTTGTATTTATATGCTAGTTAGCAACTCACAGATGATTTAGGACGGTTATTTAAGCCTCACTCTCCCCCTGTTTTCTTGTATTACCCTGAAGATGTCTTGAGAGAATAGACGAAAGCTTGGTGTTCCATTGTTTCAATTTTCCTAGCGAGTTTTACTATATATATATATAAAGACCATTTACGTAGCCTATGGAAACATTGTTCCAAATATGATATAATTTGCAAATTGGATATTATGCTGAACAGGCAAACATCGATGTCGCTTACAAATACAGTATAATATGCAGCACTGAGCAGAGTACATATTTCTATTGAAGTAGAAACGAAACGGGATGCTATCCTATTAACCCCTTCCTTACCGAAGATGTATTTTGTATGATTCCAGCTATATTGAGACGATTATATGCATCTTAGGAGGATTTATAATGTATAATCGAGATCGGTTTAAGCCATTTAAATGCTACACATCCTCCTTAAGCTGGATAAAATCGTCTAATAATAACCAGACTATAATGAATAGGACACTTCGGTACTAAAGGGGTCAACTACAGTATTTGTGTAATGGTGGTCAATGCACTTAACTATCTACATTTAACTTACGATGAGGCAGGAAACCTAAACCCGAATATCGAAATACAAAGTTGTTATTGTTAAGAAACGAAATCTTAGGCTTATCCAAAGCTCCCTTCATGTATGAAGTAGGCTTAATATGGCCTGAAGTTGTCGTGGCTATAATATAAAGTCGTGTTGAAATATTTTGTTTTGTTTCCTGTGTGAGTGAGGGAGACAAAAGGTAGAGCTGTCTGTATCGAGTGCTTCCCCCAGAGTTGGAAGAGTGACAGGGCAAAAATCAAGGGACGTTCGAGCCAAAAATGCCTGGACACAAGGAGATTGAAGCAATGTAAGTCATAGCAAGACGGAAAGACTGATTTGGGAGAGAGTTCCAGAGCTCAGCAGTTGAATGGAAGAAAGAATGAGAATAACGTGTCACTATTGGGTTGGAGAGTGTTTAGTTTTCCAGTTCTGTATTCACGGCACTGAATATTCCACCTGCTACAATGAGACACTTTTTTTAAAGGCTTTTTGAATATCTAAGTAAGTAATATCAATGGCTCTACTCTTTGCACATACAATCCATCTATCAAGAACCTGAGAGAGAGAGAGAGAGAGAGAGAGAGAGAGAGAAGAGAGAGAGAGAGAGAGAGAGAGAGAGAGAGACAGAGAGAGAGAGAGAGAGATTGAAATTGAGTTAGTTTCACTCTAGGTGGCTGGCTTTAACTTCATTACCTGATCCACACCGGGTCATAACATCCCACAAGACAACACTCCCAGGGATGATTAGTCTTGTCAGGCCGTGTTTTCGTCTGTGTGTGGATGGTGGCGAGGGGATGAGGAAGAGTGTTCTGTATATATATCTATCTATATCCATCTCTCTCTCTCTCTCTCTCTCTCTCTCTTTTAGCCTTCTACTTTACTGTCCTATTCTTCCACTATAAACTGTCCCTGTCTAGTAGTATTAAGGCCGGACCACCTAGTTGGGACCGCAAGGTCTGTGTGGTCTGAGTATCTGTAATTCTGTGTAACTCTCTCTCTCTCTCTCTCGACCTTCCCCTGACGACGCTTTTAAATTTCCTGGACCTCGACCTGTTTCAAACTCCGTGTGTCCAGACATTTTGGCTCGAACATTCCTTCATTTTGGCCCTGTCACTCTTTCAACTCTTGGGGAGGCACTTGTTACAGGCAGTTTTGCCTTGTGTCTCCCTCAGCCACATAGAAACAAAATATATATATATACCGGCCGGTATATATTATATATATATATATATATATATATATATATATATATATATATATATATATATATATATATATATACAGGTATACTGTATAATATTATATATATATATATATATATATATATATATATACTGTATAATATTATATATATATATATATATATATATATATAATTATATATATATATATATATACTGTATAATATATATATATATATATATATATATATGATATAATTATTATATATATATATATATATATATATATATATATATATATATATATTATGCACTCAACTTGAAATCCTTCTGACTCCGACGCCTTCTATGTATTTGTTAGCACTATGTTTTGCACAGTGGCGTGTGGCTAGTCCATCCACTAACTTGCTAAACCCTTAAGTAAGCAATACGAATTTGCTCAAGCAGAACTGCTAGATGTGTTGGCTCCGTACACGCACCCAGCGGTGCATGGCTGAAGTCAGCTTTAATTAACGATAACATTAGTATAGTAGTAACATATGTATAGTAATTGGTTGAAACTATGTTGTGTAGGTCAAGTGAAATCTCTTTTGGGTTATTTGGCACTGGTAACGAAATCAAATATTGAAAAAAAAAAATAACGAAACATAGAAACAAACATAAACGTGATGACATAATATTTTGTTGTGAGAAGACTGTATGAGAAGCTTACTTGATAAACTGCCAGACCAGTATTGAAGACTGTATGAGAAGCTTACTTGATAAACTGCCAGACCAGTATTGAAGACTGTATGAGAAGCTTACTTGATAAACTGCCAGACCAGTATTGAAGACTGTATGAGAAGCTTACTTGATAAACTGCCAGACCAGTGTTGAAGATTGTAGGAGAAGCTTACTTGATAAACTGCCAGACCAGTATTGAAGACTGTATGAGAAGCTTACTTGATAAGCTGCCAGACCAGTATTGAAGACTGTAGGAGAAGCTTACTTGATAAACTGCCAGACCAGTATTGAAGACTGTATGAGAAGCTTACTTGATAAACTGCCAGACCAGAATTGAAGACTCTATGAGAAGCTTACTTGATAAACTGCCAGACCAGTATTGAAGACTGTATGAGAAGCTTACTTGATAAACTGCCAGACCAGTATTGAAGACTGTATGAGGAGCTTACTTGATAAACTGCCAGAGCAGTATTGAAGACTGTATGAGAAGCTTACTTGATAAACTGCCAGACCAGTATTGAAGACTGTATGAGAAGCTTACTTGATAAACTGCCAGACCAGTATTGAAGACTGTATGAGAAGCTTACTTGATAAACTGCCAGACCAGTATTGAAGACTGTATGAGAAGCTTACTTGATAAACTGCCAGACCAGTATTGAAGACTGTATGAGAAGCTTACTTGATAAACTGCCAGACCAGTATTGAAGACTGTATGAGAAGCTTACTTGATAAACTGCCAGACCAGTATTGAAGACTGTATGAGAAGCTTACTTGATAAACTGCCAGACCAGTATTGAAGACTGTATGAGAAGCTTACTTGATAAACTGCCAGACCATTATTGAAGACTGTATGAGAAGCTTACTTGATAAACTGCCAGACCAGTATTGAAGACTGTATGAGAAGCTTACTTGATAAACTGCCAGACCAGTATTGAAGACTGTATGAGAAGCTTACTTGATAAACTGACAGACCAGTATTGAAGACTGTATGAGAAGCTTACTTGATAAACTGACAGACCAGTATTGAAGACTGTATGAGAAGCTTACTTGATAAACTGCCAGACCAGTATTGAAGACTGTATGAGAAGCTTACTTGATAAACTGCCAGACCAGTATTGAAGACTGTATGAGAAGCTTACTTGATAAACTGCCAGACCAGTATTGAAGACTGTATGAGAAGCTTACTTGATAAACTGCCAGACCAGTATTGAAGACTGTATGAGAAGCTTACTTGATAAACTGCCAGACCAGTATTGAAGACTGTATGAGAAGCTTACTTGATAAACTGCCAGACCAGTATTGAAGACTGTATGAGAAGCTTACTTGATAAACTGCCATACCAGTATTGAAGACTGTATGAGAAGCTTACTTGATAAACTGCCAGACCAGTATTGAAGACTGTATGAGAAGCTTACTTGATAAACTGCCATACCAGTATTGAAGACTGTATGAGAAGCTTACTTGATAAACTGCCAGACCAGTATTGAAGACTGTATGAGAAGCTTACTTGATAAACTGCTAGACCAGTATTGAAGACTGTATGAGAAGCTTACTTGATAAACTGCCAGACCAGTGTTGAAGACTGTATGAGAAGCTTACTTGATAAACTGCCAGACCAGTATTGAAGACTGTATGAGAAGCTTACTTGATAAACTGCCAGACCAGTATTGAAGACTGTATGAGAAGCTTACTTGATAAACTGCCAGACCAGTATTGAAGACTGTATGAGAAGCTTACTTGATAAACTGCCAGACCAGTATTGAAGACTGTATGAGAAGCTTACTTGATAAACTGCCAGACCATTATTGAAGACTGTATGAGAAGCTTACTTGATAAACTGCCAGACCAGTATTGAAGATAAATGTTGAGGGTTAAAGCACGCGTATTCTACCGGCTTTAATTAGTATAGAGTCAGGTGGTGACATTTATATGACTGGGGACAACCTATATGAACAACAATATCATACCCTCACCGACTAGCCTAGTTATCATGTACATTTATATGACTGGCGACAACCTATATGAACAACAATATCATACCCTCACCGACTAGCCTAGTTATCATGTACATTTATATGACTGGCAACAACCTATATGAACAACAATATCATACCCTCACTGACTAGCCTAGTTATCATGTACATTTATATGACTGGCAACAACCTATATGAACAACAATATCATACCCTCACCGACTAGCCTAGTTATCATGTACATTTATATGACTGGCAACAACCTATATGAACAACAATATCATACCCTCACCGACTAGCCTAGTTATCATGTACATTTATATGACTGGCGACAACCTATATGAACAACAATATCATACCCTCACCGACTAGCCTAGTTATCATGTACATTTATATGACTGGCAACAACCTATATGAACAACAATATCATACCCTCACCGACTAGCCTAGTTATCATGTACATTTATATGACTGGCAACAACCTATATGAACAACAATA
The DNA here is from genome assembly GCA_037953745.1 of Lithodes maja. Taxonomy (NCBI): domain Eukaryota; kingdom Metazoa; phylum Arthropoda; class Malacostraca; order Decapoda; family Lithodidae; genus Lithodes; species Lithodes maja. The sequence goes on along the minus strand of JBAKBP010008123.1, from coordinate 30,135 downwards.
TCATACCCTCACCGACTAGCCTAGTTATCATGTACATTTATATGACTGGGGACAACCTATATGAACAACAATATCATACCCTCACCGACTAGCCTAGTTATCATGTACATTTATATGACTGGGGACAACCTATATGAACAACAATATCATACCCTCACCGACTAGCCTAGTTATCATGTACATTTATATGACTGGCAACAACCTATATGAACAACAATATCATACCCTCACCGACTAGCCTAGTTATCATGTACATTTATATGACTGGCAACAACCTATATGAACAACAATATCATACCCTCACCGACTAGCCTAGTTATCATGTACATTTATATGACTGGCAACAACCTATATGAACAACAATATTATACCCTCACCGACTAGCCTAGTTATCATGTGCAGTCACGAACCATAATACCTGCACACCTATTTGTATCTGTTTCGAATCCAAGTGAGACAATCCACTTTTCTGTTATATCCCAGAGGCTTCACAACTTGCTTTAGAGATTCAAAGGTTCAAATGGGTGTTCAGGTATTATGGCTCATGACTGTACCAGCCTTCACGTACTGATATTATCTATCTCTTCCAATATAGTGTCCACTGGCACCACTCCATTTGTCCAAGCTTTTGAACATAGTTTCCACAGCCAATCTATTGATAACAATTCACCTCCATTCCATATAATTTCACATTGCATTTCATCTACAGCTTTTCCATTTTTCAACTAGTGTCCGGCATCCCCTCCACTCTCTCACATACCTCACTTATCAATCTCGTGCACCCACTCACTCACATCTAACCACTCACTAATCCACCCATGAACCAGCCAACCACTCACCACTCATATACACACGCCACACACACAACACTCACTCATCTAACCAATCAATACACAATCCACACGCCACACACACCCACTCACTCACATCTAACCTCTCACTAATCCACCCATGAACCAGCCAACCACTCACCACTTATATACACACGCCACACACACAACACTCACTCATCTAACCAATCAATACACAATCCACACGCCACACACACCCACTCACTCATATCTAACCACTCACCAATCCACCCATGAACCAGCCAATCACTCACCACACACGCCACACACACAACACTCACTCATCTAACCAATCAATACACAATCCACACGCCACACACACCCACTCACTTACACAGCCACCTATCAATCTCACTCCGGCTACCATCATGACAGCCTAAGACAAAAAGAAAAGACAAAAAGTATCGACCCATATAAGGGGGAAGTACTCCTTTTTCTGAATCCCCTTCTCCCTCATGTTTAGCATATTCGCATTAAGATTTTAAGACGTTCGTTCCGTTAGATGGCGATTTTGAGACCTTTCTCCTCATTTTGTTGTCAATATTAAGACCTTTCGTGCCATTTAGCTGTCGACTTTTATCCTGGCAAGCGAAAGCGAGCTTCTAATTTTAGAAGGAACCGGCCTTCGGCCGGGACATTTTTCTACCGAAAAATGTACAAAATTATCCTGAATGGGGGTCTAGGGTGTGTTTTTTTAAGCTTAATGTGGGTCTAGCGAGGAAACTAAAAAAAACATGAATGAATAAATAGCTATATAGACCAAAAATCAAGCACTACCCCCTTAAGCTAGACCATTGATTCGAGGCAAGAGACTAATATAGGGGTTGGCTGGAAGATTGCTGTGCCCTCTTACTCCCCTTCCAACCCCTCTCACCACCTCACCCCATCTCTCTCTCTCTCTCTCTCACTCTCTCTCCCGTACTGTGTCCATTAGAGAGGGGAGAGGGGGTAGCAGGGAGAGAGGGTAGGTTAGAGCTAAGAGGGTGAGAGCGGGTGGCGGGGAGAGGTTGGGTGCTACGATGATTGAGATTGTAGTGAGTGCAAAAAGCGGAAGTATGTTGGTACGTACGAGAGAGAGAGAGAGAGAGAGAGAGAGAGAGAGAGAGAGAGATTTACATACATTTAGATTAACATAGATACACTGGCCACAAATCTTACGATCCCTGCGAGGTGGCCGGGACTTAATCATAGTAGAGATAACAACCCTAAGAGAAAGTGGAAGGAAAGGATAGCAAATATGAAGGCTCTCTTCCCACCCGCCGCTCCCTCCGGTAATTGGCCGTACATGAAAACAGGGCTTGGAAATCGCCTGAAGGAATTTATACAATAGCTATAAATGGAAAGGAAATGGCATACATACCTTAATTTGTTTCTGCTCTCTTCAACTGGAAACAGTGTTCAGAGAGAGAGAGATAGATAGATAGTGTTACGGCTGGATCGGCAATACATATTCGGGATTCTTGATCGTAGGACAGAAACGGCTTATGTGACGACACGCTCGATTCCAGTCCCAAATACTATATGCTCCAGACAACAAAAGCACCAACGCCCTACAGAGTTATCGTCTATGGTAACGGGTAACGAGGTACCTTAACTCGGCGAAAGTGTACAACAGGGGTAGGCTATGAGGCTAAACTCCCTCAGACATTTATAGGTTACGTTATTACTAAAGAAATGCAATACTCAAGAAACTACGTTAATATTAAGCCTCTAATAATGTAGAATAGAAGCAGGCTAAAGGTATGACAGTGAAATGCTAAATGACAAATGTACACGCCTACTTGAAAGCGCGTGCACTAGAATAACTGTCCCCTACTAACATGCACTAGCATGTAGCATACAAGATGTTCATGATCCAGTAGATACCTAATAATACACATGGAAGGAACATAAATAGTAGTCACTTATTATAATAATGAATCTATACTTGGAATAACTAAAAGGTTGCAGGCAACAGTACTGCGCCGGTAGCCTACTACCGCATAGGCTACTTCGCTTCTCTCACTCTGTCTCCCCTCTGAGTCCGTATGCGCCCTACGCAATAGAACTCCGGACACAGCAGCAAAACGACAGTGCAGTTAATTGATACATGAAAGTATTAATAGTGTTGTCTTGTGTGTGAGTAATGTGTATTGTAAAGTGTTACATACATAAACTTAAAGAGAGCTGCAATGCATAGTAAAATAAAGATATATCCCACTCATCATCCCCATGTGTTCTAGCTAGCAGGCCAAGTCACAGGAACAACGAGTCCCAGCACCGAAAGCGAGAACCCAGGAAAAGACTGTAGAGAACACAAGGACAGATAAATTATGTTACTCTACTATACCGGCACTACGAGCGAGCTGTAGTCTCTGGTACTACACTCGCTCCTGGCTCGGTATGCAAATCAAGGCTAAGTCCTCGCCCCTCTACAGACAACTCCTGGGCATGGTCGGGCTCTTACACATGGCACCAGTCTAGTCACAAATTGGATGATGAGCGGGGCATATAACTCGTGAACATGTAGAACGTTCACCAACTATCCTCATCAAGAAGATCGCTGTTCACATTAACCCCTTAAATCTAATACATGTAAATATATGCTTGTCCTAAGAGTAATACGAGAGGTGAGTGCTGAAACTCCTTTAGGACCTCAAGGGAAGGTTATGCATTTAAATAGAGAGAAGAATGAAATGAGAGTAATGTCGTCAGAGAGAAAGAGTGCAACCGTGAGAAGTTGGGAGAGAGGGCAAGGGATGTTAGAATCTCAAAGGTTCTAGGCAACCTGATCATGGAACACACAGCGAGCCTCCAGGCAATGTGCTGTACGACAACATGGGCAGCCCAGGCAGCATAGGCAGGCGGCAATGGACTACCAACCCTGTCGCGCCCAGCTATAAGCGCAAGGCTGCCAACCAGTCCATACGTCTGGCAACCACCCCCCCGGCAGCGTGGCGCGTTGCTACCCTCTCGCTCTGAAGCCTAACTCACTCTCTCTCTCTGAACTCCCATTGTCTTATCTATCAACTTCTCTATTGATACTACATATTAAATGGAAGGTCTCGACATGGCTTAAAACAAAACCCACCACTGGTTAGCACATGACGAGACCTTTGCAGAGATACAAAGAACATAGTTATAAGTTGTCACACTCAATATACATAGCTGCTGACGGTAGCCAGCACGGTACAGTGGTACGGGCGGTACAGTGGAGTACCAAGGAGTACAATCAGGTTGCGTTGCCACGCACTGGGTGCGTCACAGCCCCCCCAAGATTTTAGATAATCGACCTTAGAAGCATTATCAAAATCTGACAGGCAACCAACCGACCTGCTACCCTTAGCTGCCAACTAATTGCAAAAGGTGCACAACAACTGAAGTGTGAATTATACATAAAACACAATATCGCATGCATCATGCTACAACAATAAAGACTTACAAAACTAAAAAAAAATTTCTCGTTTATTTTATTGTTTTATAATCTTTTTGGACGGCGTTATGATAGCCTAATTTTACTCCTGCTCAACCCACACACCGTGCACGACTATCCTGGATCATCAACCCTTGATAGACAATCTGCTATCACGTTCTCACTCCCGGCAATATGCTGAATGTTGATATTATACTCTTGGAGCATTAGGGACCACCTGGTCAACCGCATATTCCGATTGTGAAACTGATTTAGGAATTTCAAGGGATGATGGTCCGTATAAATCGTCACTACCGGGCCGTAGGCTGGAACATAAACTTCGAAATGTTTGAGCGACAAAACGATAGCAAGAAGCTCCTTCTCTATAGTCGAGTAATTCCTTTGTGCCGAATTAAACTTGCGAGAAAAGAAGCTCACTGGGTGTTCCAAGCCCTCGGAATCAGTCTGCAGTAACACTGCCCCGGCACCCACACCGCTGGCATCAGTCGCCAGCTGAAAACTCCTGGAGAAGTCTGGGGCTCTCAAAATCGGATGTGTACACAGCAGGTGCTTGACTAGGTCGAAAGCCCTCTGACACTCCGCAGCCCAACAGAACTTCACTGACTTCGACAGTAGATCAGTTAACGGTGCTAAGACAGTAGAGTATCCCCGGATGAAGCGCCTATAATAGCCTATCATACCTAGGAACCGCATGACCTGGCGCTTAGTGGTGGGCCTGGGAAACATATTGATAGCCTGTATCTTGCTCAGGGGGGGGCACACCCGGCCTAACCCGACCACGAAGCCAAGATACTGCACAGTAGCCTTTACAAACTCGCACTTCCTCAGGTTCACCACCAGCCCAGCATCGTGCAACTTCCCAAACAGGGTCTCTAAGTGCCTTAGGTGATTTTCAAAATTGTCATCATACACTATCACGTCATCAAGGTAGACCGTGCAGTTAGGGATTTCGTCACAAATATCGTTCATCAGGTTCTGAAACGTGGCAGGTGCGTTCTTAAGCCCATAAGGCATTACGTTACATTGGTAGGTCTTGCCATCTACCACAAAACCACAAACTTGCTTAGCTCGGTCCGACAGGGGTACTTGCCAGTAGCCTTTTACAAGATCAATTTTAGTAAGGTACTTTGCATTCCCTATCTTGTCCACGCTGTCGTCAACTCGAGGCAAAGGGTAAGGGTTGGTAGTGGTCAAGCCATTTAGCCTACGAAAATCTATGCAGAACCGCACCTTGCCGTCAGGTTTTGGCTGCAACGTGACGGGTGATGTCCACTTCACATAACCTTCAGTGATCATCCCTCTCTCAACCATGTACTTTAACTCCTCCCGTAAAGCTGGCAACTTTACCGGGGGCACACGGTAGGGCACTGACTTGAAGGGCACATTATCACCGACGTCCACGTCGTGCGTTACCTGAGTAGTGAGACCTGGGTGTTCGGCGAAAACAGAGGGGTATGACCTGAACAGACCTAGGACAGCAGCACCCTGGTGCTCAGGCAGGTGACTTACAGCTTGCCTAGCCTCTTGTTCAGTATTCCCCGCCCACTGTTCCGCGGAAATGACACAGTCCCAGCTATCCTCCTCAGCAGCATGACTGTCCCCACCTCCTTCTCCACCCTGGCCGCTGCAGGCCAGCACAGGGACAGTGAGAGGCTCTGAGGGGCGTCTCACATACTCTTTCATGAGGTTAACATGACATAACTGATGTTTTTTTCTACGGTCAGGTGTTGCAACGAGATAATCAAGGTCGGACAGTTTCTTAGCCACCACATACGGCCCAATAAACTTGGCAGAAAGGGGGTGTCCAGGCAAAGGTAAAAGCAACATTACCTCCTGACCCACCGAAAACTCCCGAAGCTTCACCTTGGCGTCATACTGGTGCTTCATGACCTCCTGTGCATTAACCAAGTTATTACCTGCCGCTGCCATGCAACCTATAAGTCTCTCCCGGCTCTCAAGGATATATTTAAGTACAGACCCCGGCTTCTCTTCGCCCTCCCAGATCTCTTTCACCATACTTAAAGGTCCTCTCACATTATGGCCAAAGACTAGTTGATTTGGACTGAACCCCAGGCTCTCTCCTGGGACGTGCAGCGAACAGAACATACGGCAGACCCAAATCCCAATCAGTGTCATGTTCTGCACAGTAACAGCGTAGCATACTCTTCAGGGTCGAGTGCCACCGCTCCAAGACTCCCTGACTCTCGGGATGGTAGGCTGACGACACTACAGAGCATATACCGTGCAACTGAAGGGTTTGCTTGAACAATTTGGATGTAAAATTGCTCCCCTGGTCTGACTGCACCTCACGTGGAAATCCATAACGGGAACAGAACAATAATAAGTTTTTAACAACTGCCTTTGCCGAGCCGTTTCTCATGGGGTATGCGTCCGGGTATCTCGTAGCCACATCCATGATTGTCAACAGGAATTTATTGCCACTACTAGTAGGCGGGAAAGGGCCAACCAAATCTACTACAACTTTGCTGAACGGAGGCCCGGTGACAGGTATGGGAAACAAAGGTGCCTTCGGGATGGTCTGGTTAGGCTTCCCCGTTGTCTGGCAGGTCGCACACCCAGCCACCCATGCACAGACATCAGCCTTGACCCCAGGCCACCAGAAAAACCTGCCCAATGCCGCCAATGTTTTTGTTACCCCCAAATGACCCGCCACCGGCACATCATGCGCCAGACACAATAAGGACTCTCTATACTTATTTGGAACAACCACCTGGTCTACTACCCTCGCACCGCCCTCCCACTTCGATTTGGGGTCTAGAAATCTGCGGTACAATATCCTGTTGAGCCTAAAGAAATCTCCCGGCTTCGCATCCCCATCTTCCTCCAACTCTATGGCACCATTGCTATAACGAGCTAGGCTAGCGTCTTGCAGCTGCTGCTCACTAATGTCCCTGGGCGTCAATGCATCAAGATGGTTTTGTAATAAGACATTACCCCGGCTAGTAGGCTCTACTGCCTTAGTGGCTCTCGCTACAGCTCTTGCCTCACGCGAAGTCTTACCCAACTCTGCCTTGTTACACACCATATCTGGGCCAGAGTCAACTCCCGTGTTTATTATAGGTCCAAGTACCGAATCACCGAGAAGTGCAGCAGAATCAATGTCCCTTTTCCTGCCCTTAGCAACCTTCTCCTGATCCTTCCTCCACTGTCCCCGAGGTTGAGTGCTAGGCTGTGCAGGAGCCGCAGAGCGAGATCGGGTTACCACACAGGCCATCTTATCCTGTTGGCACCTCCCAACCCATTCCCGATTCTCACCATCCACGTCGGCCGCCCTCTCGGCAACGACTAAGGGTGGAGTCCCGGAAGTGGGCACCGCAAAGTCGTTGCCGAGAAGAAGGTCGACGCCCTCAACTGGCAAACACTCAACGATCCCTACATCCAGCTCCCTGCACACCTCTCCCACTCTCAACTCCAACCTCACAAGTGGGTATGACCTCGTAGCATTTATACCCTGCACCACAACAACTCTGGCCGCATTTATCGGTTTCCCTGTGAAGTTCCTCAACAAAGTTTGCGAAGCCCCCGTATCCCTCAGCAAGTCAACCCTCCGTAGTTCACTCCCCCAGCTCACAAACCCGTGTCCCCGATGGTCACAGAAAGTGTCCCGGACAGGTGTCGAGCCTTCCGTACGCTTCTTTACCGCGTGTGCCTCAGCTGCTGACAACCTACCCCGGGCAGTTGCTTCAGCCTTCAGAGACACACCGATACTGTGAACCAATGACACCGGCTTAGCGGGAGTGTTACTAGGGCACTCACGTGAATAATGGCCTAGCTTCTGACATTTGTAACATTTCACATCCCCAATGGGCTTCTTCCCTTGTGCGGGCGAAGAAGGGGCCTGACCTTTAGTAAACGGGAGAGGCTTGTGTTTGTAGGTGTTATTAGGTGCAATGCATTTAGTGTGGTTATGTGTGTCATAGGATTTGTTATTATCGAAAACTCTGGTGGGTGGGGTATAGCGCCCCTTCTGCCCTGACTCAGCCCTCTGAGCGGCACCGCAACCACGAATCAATGATAATCTGAAGTCTGCCATCTTGGCAGCCTCCTCTACTGTCTTGGGACATTTTTCCTTAATGTTCAGCGTTAGATCGGTTCCAGTACATTTGTAAAACTGTTCCAGATAGAAAAGTTGCTTAACCTCTGAAGTGCTGACGTATTTGAGGTGTTTCCGTCACTAAAATATTCATTGTACCATTAATAGCATTAATAATTATCCATATGCGCCTATTATGGGTTGATTATAAAGGTATTAACCTGAAACAACAATAAAACGAGTGAAAACAGCGTTTGGATGGTCAAAATCGGAGATATAGCCCGCGAGTTGTATAATGTATGGGTGAGGCAAGCTACCTTCCCGCCAATTTTCCCCAAGGCCACTGCGACACAGTCGATCGATACTCTCTCTCTCTCTCTTGCACTCGATGGCCATCAGTGATGACAACACCCTGCTTGCAACTCGCTAATGTTAGCACGAAAATATACCTCAGAATAAGGGAATAATAGGGAAAATAGGTGATAACTGAGGAATAGGAGGAAAGTGGGGAAGGAGGGGAGGTAGAGGACTGAGATTTTGCATGGCCCAGGGGCCAAAAAAAAATAAAAAAATAAAAAAATAAAAATAAAAAAAATATTTTTTTTTCGATGTAAAAAGTTGATTTTTAGTTTTACTTACTCAGGAGAGTCTTCCCGCAGCTCCCGGGTTAATTTCCTCAGCCGACTCTGCGTGCTCGGACCGAAACCAGTTATTACCTGCATCTGTTAAGTCCCGTGCGTGCTCCATAAAACTGACGTCGCTCTTCTTATTCACGCCACGGAACTTCAATCTATAAGTTTCGGGTTGCAGTTCGTAGGCCCGGAGCACAGCCTCCTTCACCAGTCCATACACTACACTCTCGTCCAGTGACAGTGCATCGTAGGCTTTCAACCCCTTACCCACTAGACGTGATGAAACTAATGCTGCCCATTTAACCTCCGGCCAGTCATACTCACGACACTTCTTTTCGAAACGAGCAAAAAACTCAGTCACTGCTGTCTCATCAAATGCGGGTACTAACTTAATTAAATGCGAAAGTGAGTCTGTAACCCGGTGCCCACCACCGAGATGACGCCCCGTGGTCTCTACTCTAGACTTCTCGACATCCATTTCATCCTGGTACCTGGTTGCATCCTGATTGGCTTGGATTCTAGCAACCTCTATGCGTTCTATACTAGCCTGTTGTATCTGTATCTGAGTCTCCTGCAGCTTAAACTTAGCTAGTTCTAGCTGAAATAACATCTCAGGAGACAGGCCTGGGGGGGGAGAGCACAAAATGGGGGATCCACACCGAGACGTGTTTACGGGTAAGCCAGCTTGCCCTTGAGAACCCTCCTGCTGCATCGTGCTAAGACTCGCTGGCTGAGGGCCCAGCTCAGGGGTAGAGTGGAATGGAGTCTTGGAGGGAACCCCCCAAGACCCCACTCCACCCACCGCCCCATCGCCATCACCCAACAAACATGCCACCAAATTCTTCTTGGGCCAACTGTCAGGACAGTCCCGCCCCAAAACCGTGGCTAAACAGCGAAGACCGTAACAATCAATAGCCTGCAGGCGCTGTTCGGTCAAAGGTGTCTGCAAAAATTCCCGGGCATCCCTCTCTCCACTTATAACACTCCCCTCCCTAAACATCTGTTGTACTTGCTGGTTACTAGGCTGTACCGTGTTATCCTCCCCCGTAAATGATGAGTCATTAGACATAGTGCTGGTTATACAATTGCTGTTCATAAAAAAAAAAAAGTGCTTATTACTAATTGCAGTCTCGACTCACAAAATGTTAAAGATGCTTGAATGACTCTACTCTAGACACCCCCAACGAAACAATCTGCAAGTCCACCAATACAATAATGACACAATAAAAATTCCTCCAATATGCAAGAAAATTCTAGCCAGCTCTACTAGGTAGCATAGAATAGTTCTCCAAAAAACATGTGATAGGATACTACTGAATCTTGTGCAAGGTCGCCATTTTGTTACGGCTGGATCGGCAATACATATTCGGGATTCTTGATCGTAGGACAGAAATGGCTTATGTGACAACGACACGCTCGATTCCAGTCCCAAATACTATATGCTCCAGACAACAAAAGCACCAACGCCCTACAGAGTTATCGTCTATGGTAACGAGGTACCTTAACTCGGCGAAAGTGTACAACAGGGGTAGGCTATGAGGCTAAACTCCCTCAGACATTTATAGGTTACGTTATTACTAAAGAAATGCAATACTCAAGAAACTACGTTAATATTAAGCCTCTAATAATGTAGAATAGAAGCAGGCTAAAGGTATGACAGTGAAATGCTAAATGACAAATGTACACGCCTACTTGAAAGCGCGTGCACTAGAATAACTGTCCCCTACTAACATGCACTAGCATGTAGCATACAAGATGTTCATGATCCAGTAGATACCTAATAATACACATGGAAGGAACATAAACAGTAGTCACTTATTATAAGAATGAATCTATACTTGGAATAACAAAAAGGTTGCAGGCAACAGTACTGCGCCGGTAGCCTACTACCGCATAGGCTACTTCGCTTCTCTCACTCTGTCTCCCCTCTGAGTCCGTATGTGCCCTACGCAACAGAACTCCGGAAACAGCAGCAAAACGACAGTGCAGTTAATTGATACATGAAAGTATTAATAGTGTTGTCTAGTGTGTGAGTAATGTGTATTGTAAAGTGTTACATACATAAACTTAAAGAGAGCTGCAATGCTTAGTAAAATAAAGATATATCCCACTCATCATCCCCATGTGTTCTAGCTAGCAGGCCAAGTCACAGGAACAACGAGTCCCAGCACCGAAAGCGAGAACCCAGGAAAAGACTGCAGAGAACACAAGGACAGATAAATTACGTTACTCTACTATACCGGCACTACGAGCGAGCTGTAGTCTCTGGTACTGCACTCGCTCCTGGCTCGGTAGGCAAATCAAGGCTAAGTCCTCGCCCCTCTACAGACAACTCCTGGGCATGGTCGGGCTCTTACACATGGCACTAGTCTAGTCACAAATTGGATGATGAGCTGGGCATATAACTCGTGAACATGTAGAACGTTCACCAACTATCCTCATCAAGAAGATCGCTGTTCACATTAACCCCTTAAATCTAATACATGTAAATATATGCTTGTCCTAAGAGTAATACGAGAGGTGAGTGCTGAAACTCCTTTAGGACCTCAAGGGAAGGGTATGCATTTAAATAGAGAGAAGAATGAAATGAGAGTAATGTCGTCAGAGAGAAAGAGTGCAACCGTGAGAAATTGGGAGAGAGGGCAAGGGATGTTAGAATCTCAAAGGTTCTAGGCAACCTGATCATGGAACACACAGCGAGCCTCCATGCAATGTGCAGTACGACAACATGGGCAGCCCAGGCAGCATATGCAGGCGGCAATGTACTACCAACCCTGTCGCACCTAGCTATAAGCGCAGGGCTGCCAACCGGTCCATACGTCTGGCAACCATTGCTACCCTCTCGCTCTGAAGTCTAACTCACTCTCTCTCTCTGAATTCCTATTGTCTTATCTATAACTTCTCTATTGATACTACATATTAAATGGAAGGTCTCGACATGGCTTAAAACAAAACCCACCACTGGTTAGCAAATGACGAGACCTTTGCAGAGATACAAAGAACATAGTTATACGTTGTCACACTCAATATAAGCAGCCAGCACGGTACACGGTACCGCACCGTGGCGATACAGTGGAGTACCAAGGAGTACAATCAGGTTGCGTTGCTACGCACTGGGTGCGTCACAATATTATCACATAGTTCTAGGTGTACCGCTCGAGACGTCGCACAGGTAAACAATAATATATAAACCTTCTCATGCTCCCTCGTCTTCAATGCCCCTGTGTAATCTAATCCTACCGCTTGGAAAGGTTCTACGTGGTTTACACGGCATTCAGGTAGAGGTGGAGCTGGTCCAGTTGCATATGGTTTACCCTTTAGTCTCTGGCATATTACACACTTTCTCACTACGCGTCGAGCTACTTGTCGAACTCTGGGTATCCACCATGTGAGACGTAAATTTGATATAATATGACATACCCCGTAGTGTTTTACTTCTCTATGTGCACGTATGATCAATAGATCAGTAACGTGATGTCTTGTTGGCATAAGTATAGGTCGGTTTGTGCCGTCTGGTACACCCGACCACTTCAGGCGACCCTCACACCTGATGAGGCCATTGTCTATGTGCAACCTTAGTTGACGCACTATATTAGGCATTAATGTCTTATTCGAGCCTTTCAAGGATTCTAATTCATTGGAAAAGGTTTCTATTTGAACCCATTTGATCAAAGTTACTTCAGCTGCTTTAAATTCACGAGCATCAATGTTGTGACCCCTGTTGCAGAGTTGGCCCGTTACTTTAAGCTTGAGATTGGATACATATCGCAACACCCAAGCTACAACTCTGACTAGTTTATTATAGTCACCGAATCTTGCCCACTTCATGATAGGACCCGGTGGCTCATTTGGTTGGGCTGTAACTGCCACTGTTTCCAGTGGCAGAAGTCCCTCACCAACAGCATGCCATATCGTCCATTCACTTTCATGGAGCAGCCACTTTGGACCATGCCACCACAATTCGGACTTCATTAACTGGCTAGCCGTTATACCCCTAGTTATGAGATCACTAGGGTTTTCTTTTGTATTTACATAATGATAAGCAACGTCTGGCAAAAGGGCTCTAATCTCATCTACCCTATTCCGCACATAAACTGGCAGAGACTTCTTGCTATGTATCCAGTTGAGTGCGACCTGACTATCGCACCATACATGAACGATTTCAATATTTAATTCGCTCTCGTATGCTGCGCGTACATGTTGCACCAGACGTGCTAATAGCAGCATGGCAGTCAATCCCATTTTAGGGATAGTTACCTTTTTAACCGGGGCTACCTTGGCCCGGGCTGTAACTAAATGTGCCCCAAATGAAGTAACAACATATATGGCTACCCCGTATGCCGTGGCGCTAGCATCGCAAAACGTGTGTAACGTAACGTCACCAAACGCCGCCACTTTACGAGGTATAGGTTTAGTACATAAGATGGCATATTCATTCAACAACAATGTCCCTTGGTTATTCAAGTCCTCGGGCAAACTGTCATCCCCTCCTATCTTACGTCTCCAAACTTCCTGCATTAGAATCCTAGCTCTTATGGTAACGGGTAATGCTAGACCCAAAGGATCAAAAAATTGCGCAACTTTGCTCAACAGACTTCTTTTGGTGTGCGCTCCTGTCTGCTGAGCGAAAGACCTTGTTTGAAAAGTTAGTATGTCATGTTTAGGTTGCCAGATCATCCCCAAATTTCTGGACAGTTATAGACAGGGATAGTTACCTTTTTAACCGGGGCTACCTTGGCCCGGGCTGTAACTAAATGTGCCCCAAATGAAGTAACAACATATATGGCTACCCCGTATGCCGTGGCGCTAGCATCGCAAAACGTGTGTAACGTAACGTCACCGAACGCCGCCACTTTACGAGGTATAGGTTTAGTACATAAGATGGCATATTCATTCAACAACAATGTCCCTTGGTTATTCAAGTCCTCGGGCAAACTGTCATCCCATCCTATCTTAAGTCTCCAAACTTCCTGCATTAGAATCCTAGCTCTTATGGTAACGGGTAATGCTAGACCCAAAGGATCAAAAAATTGCGCAACTTTGCTCAACAGACTTCTTTTGGTGTGCGCTCCTGTCTGCTGAGCGAAAGACCTTGTTTGAAAAGTTAGTATGTCATGTTTAGGTTGCCAGATCATCCCCAAATTTCTGGACTTTTCCTGGTTAAGAGATGCCGTACCATCCACCTGTATTAAACTCTGAAGATCTTCACTATTAGTAACCCACTCGCGGAGAAATAGATGTGCATCCACAAACAATCTGCGTGCTTGCCAGTATGCATATAACAAATCATTTTGACTATCGCTAGTACCCTGCAAATTGTCAATGTATAATCCGCGAGATAGTTTACTTGTGTCCTCATGAGTGTCAGCTAGATGTTTTCTGATTGTGGCATTTAACAAAAACTGCGAGCAAGTGGCCCCAAAGAGTACAACCCGAAAACGGTATATTATGATGGGACTTTCAGAGTCGCTAATGTCGTCGAACCAAAGAAAGCGGGTAACATCTCTATCTTCCTCCTTTAGCTTGACCATCAAGAATGCCTTCTCGATGTCACTGGTATAGGCATACTTCCCCAGCCTAAACCGCAATAGATGTTGGGACAGGTCCGACACCATGGACGGACCTGTCAACAGGCAGTCATTTAGACTGGGTTGTTGTCCTTCGTGGGCAGAACAGTCATACACCACCCGTATTGGTGTGGTGACGCTGTCTTTCTTTACCCCATGATGGGCCAGATAGTGAACCCTACCCTTCTTACACGGTTCCTTGACATCGACTCTCTCTATAAAGCCCCTATCCTCATAACTCCGAAATACATCGGCATACGCCTGGCGCGTGCTCGGTTCGTTAGACAATTTCCGCTGCAATGCGCGCAAGCGACCTAATGCCAAACCATAGTTGGTAGGCAGGCTTATCTCACTGTTCTTCCAGGTTAAACTAACTTTATATTGCTTGTCTGAGGCACAGTAGCACACAGACTCGTCAAACCTTTGTAGCGCAACTTCCGAGTCATAATCAGTCTCCATAGGATTAATGCCTATGTGATCCAATCTCCACAGTCGTTCCAGGTCGAACTCGGCAGCCATCTTAGGGTCACTAGGTTGGGAATCCTCCCTTCCCAACTCCTCTGCCGCGGTTACATTTACTCTATATATCGAGACCGTGTCGACCAGGACCTTTGACTGTGTAGTATGCACTTTTCCGCTCATGCAGTATCCAAATTTAGTGGGGATTAAAATTACACCACACATCTTTTTAAATCCAGGGTATACTACTTCATAATAATGATCCACACCAAGTAGAACATGCACCTCACTCTGATTTCCCATGGGATCTGACAAGTTAACCCCTTTGCTACGTAATGCGTGTTCAACCTTCTTCACACCCACAGATACATATTCTGGTAGGGTGTCTACTACGATACAAGTCATAAAGTACCGTTTTTTACGATAGAAATATGAAATCTCCGCTATCTCGTAGTCTTGTTTATCAGTAACCCCTGTGAAGCCCTGTAATCGAAGAGTCTCAGCCCCTACGATTCGGTGCTTCAGTCCCACTAGTACGGACCTCTTTATAAAGGAACGTTGAGACCCTTGATCTAGAAGTACCCGACAAACTTTGTTACTGTCATTACCTTCCATGGGAATCTGTATTGTGGGCAATATAGTGGTGTCTTGCGTGCTACCTAGTGCCACAGTTGTAGTACCCTCATTTTTGACGTCTTTGACTTTATCCGCTGTAGGACACAACTTATCAAAGTGATGTCCTTTGCAGTGCCGATAGGGCCTTAAGTATGTAGCAGTACATTGTCCCTGCTTACCATGTTCCCCACTTAGACAACCTACACATAGCTTCAATCTTTTCGCCTGTGCTAGTTTTGTCTCATTTGTTGGGTATTTTACGCAGAAACTCCATTTATGTTTGTTGTTACATAGCTTACATAGAATCTGAGCAGGTTTCTTATACACACCCTCTTTCTTTACTTTAGTCCCCACTGTCATGCTTATTGTTCCCCTCTTCTCCACATTCTCACTCCCTCCCGACACATACATTCTCCCTTTGTTCAACTGTAGATTATTGCTCTCCTTGCTGAACTGAGTTTTGAACTCCCCCAGCTCAAATGATCTTACCTTATCAAGTATTGCCATAGGAAGCTTCTGATGCAAGATAATGACTATCATTTCCTGCGTGGTAAGCCCTAGGGTGTCTAGCGATCGAGTATGGCACTCCATATTTGCCCTGAAGTTTGTCAACTCATCAACCTTATACTGTGGTTCTGCGAGCCCGAACAAGGCAACGACATGGGCCATCTTCAACTGCTCTCTATCCCCGTATGTGGACTCTAATAAGTGTACCGCTTCAAGATAACTACCACCCACTACTGCAAAACCCTCTATTAAATGTAAGGCCTCTCCTTCCATTTGTCCCTTCAGATAGTGAAACTTGCGGACATTATCCAAAGAGGATTCATGAACCGTAGATCGAAATACGTCCCAGAAAGCTAACCACTCGGTTAACTTGCCCCCAAATGTAGGAAGATTGAGCTTTGGGAGGTGTACAGTATGTTTTGGGTCAGCCCTTCTATGGGCCTCATTATCGCCTCCCTTCTTACTTGCGACAGCACGCTGTAATAGGCGCTTCGCTCTAAAGACAGGTTCGTCATAGAGGGCGCGATTATCACACTCTGTAATTATCTCTTCCTCCTCTATCATGTCAGCCACAATCACCTCACTCAGAGCCGTAATACGACCGTGGGTAGCCTGGACGTTATCTAATCTGGCCTCCAATTCCTCTAGATCAGCAGTAGTGATGAAAGTGTTTAAGTCCACTATTAGCCTATTTAATACTCCCCGAAGTCCCGCCCTTTGATTTTTAGGGGCTTTGATCAGCACCCCACTAGACGGTGTCTCTTTATCGTTTTTATCCATTTTGCATGCGAGCCTATAGGCTATATATCTAAATATTACGTTACAAAGACAACGGCCAAATAATAGTCTAATTAAGAGACGCCAACCGGCGGACTTCTATGTTATGGAGAAAAAATAGTACACTAAATAGCAATACCTATTAATGGATCATATTGAACAAGAAAAAATGTTAGGTCAGGTCATAATAGTCACAGGAAGTCCGAAACGGAAAAGAAAATTACTGGGGAAAGATGATGGGTGGGAAGCAGGACTTAGGCAGGTGCAACGATGTGACCCTGCATTCCGGCTCTAACCATCGCTTGGCTAGCCTTGCCAGTTTATCATAGAGTTGTTCCTGCATCCTGTTATATGTCCCCTTGTTCATTGCCTTAAAATCCCTTACTGGTAGCTAATTCCCGGGTCTGGGCACCAATGTGGTAAACTATCAATGGAAGTTAAATATTACTAAGCTATAATGAATCAAATAAAATCAATCTAAATGAAAACTACTCTATATCTAAATTGAATTCAATCTGAAACAAGCTAATTTATATCCAAAGGTCTCACATAATAAATGTATATATAGGGTAAGGTTATAAGGGTTAATATTAGCCAGGAATTAACTCACCAATAGTTCCACGTGGCAATGAGGCAAGGGAGAACGTTTTATCCAATATGGCGGTGGACAATGGGGAACGAGACTTCGGTCCCAAGACTCGAGTCAAGTTAAAGAAAGAATAAATGATTACATGGGAATGGACATGATTATTATAATGTATGCTTATCTATCAGTCAGTCATGATGTCGATGAGAGCATCGTGATGGTGTAGCTGTGTGTATTGCTGTATGTGTATTGTGATTAGAGGCACAAAAGCACGATCAACTGAGGGCGGAAAATTGGATGTTAACTGGTTGGTGTTCGTGAAGGCTCTGGCGTACCTCAAAAGCACACCTTGCTGCCTTGGCAAACCGCCAGGAGCCCAAATTATCGTACCGCATTTAGGTTGCTCTATACGATAAATTATATTAATATATACGATAAATTCATATATACTACATAAGACCATGGCAATATTGCTTAATAGCATATTAGGCCTTTTATAACTTAACTTATTTACAATCTTATAATATACGATCTACTCGTCCTACGTCGTGCTGTAGGAGAGATCGTGACGTCACAGAGACATACGAGATCACAAAAGAGTCATATTCTATCGTATTATACGATAGTGGGTCAAGATACTCCTGGGAGAGAAATGCCCATCGCTACTGCTGCCTTCACATCACAGAGCAATTGTAGCCGTTTTCCCTGCAAATTGTGCAGCGGGAATATTCATCCCTGGTATAAATGCTACAAGTACAAAACAGGACTTCTCAGTGAAGAGAGCTAGTCAACTACGTCTCTCTACAGGGTCTCTCCAGTGAACATGGTAGTAATGGGTGTACAAACCCTAACATCAAGATTTGTAGGAACTGTCGGGACAAACACTTTCACTCCTTGTGCCTGAAACCGAGAGAGGCGAGAATGGCAAGAGGGGGTAACAATAATTGAGATGAGTCAACAACTGCAACCTCAACAACAATGTTCGTAAGTATGAGTAAACAAACAGTAATCCTACCCACATTATAGCTGCCTGTGAAGGGTAGGAACGAGAAAGGGTGCGTCACAATATTATCACATAGTTCTAGGTGTACCGCTCGAGACGTCGCACAGGTAAACAATAATATATAAACCTTCTCATGCTCCCTCGTCTTCAATGCCCCTGTGTAATCTAATCCTACCGCTTGGAAAGGTTCTACGTGGTTTACACGGCATTCAGGTAGAGGTGGAGCTGGTCCAGTTGCATATGGTTTACCCTTTAGTCTCTGGCATATTACACACTTTCTCACTACGCGTCGAGCTACTTGTCGAACTCTGGGTATCCACCATGTGAGACGTAAATTTGATATAATATGACATACCCCGTAGTGTTTTACTTCTCTATGTGCACGTATGATCAATAGATCAGTAACGTGATGTCTTGTTGGCATAAGTATAGGTCGGTTTGTGCCGTCTGGTACACCCGACCACTTCAGGCGACCCTCACACCTGATGAGGCCATTGTCTATGTGCAACCTTAGTTGACGCACTATATTAGGCATTAATGTCTTATTCGAGCCTTTCAAGGATTCTAATTCATTGGAAAAGGTTTCTATTTGAACCCATTTGATCAAAGTTACTTCAGCTGCTTTAAATTCACGAGCATCAATGTTGTGACCCCTGTTGCAGAGTTGGCCCGTTACTTTAAGCTTGAGATTGGATACATATCGCAACACCCAAGCTACAACTCTGACTAGTTTATTATAGTCACCGAATCTTGCCCACTTCATGATAGGACCCGGTGGCTCATTTGGTTGGGCTGTAACTGCCACTGTTTCCAGTGGCAGAAGTCCCTCACCAACAGCATGCCATATCGTCCATTCACTTTCATGGAGCAGCCACTTTGGACCATGCCACCACAATTCGGACTTCATTAACTGGCTAGCCGTTATACCCCTAGTTATGAGATCACTAGGGTTTTCTTTTGTATTTACATAATGATAAGCAACGTCTGGCAAAAGGGCTCTAATCTCATCTACCCTATTCCGCACATAAACTGGCAGAGACTTCTTGCTATGTATCCAGTTGAGTGCGACCTGACTATCGCACCATACATGAACGATTTCAATATTTAATTCGCTCTCGTATGCTGCGCGTACATGTTGCACCAGACGTGCTAATAGCAGCATGGCAGTCAATCCCATTTTAGGGATAGTTACCTTTTTAACCGGGGCTACCTTGGCCCGGGCTGTAACTAAATGTGCCCCAAATGAAGTAACAACATATATGGCTACCCCGTATGCCGTGGCGCTAGCATCGCAAAACGTGTGTAACGTAACGTCACCAAACGCCGCCACTTTACGAGGTATAGGTTTAGTACATAAGATGGCATATTCATTCAACAACAATGTCCCTTGGTTATTCAAGTCCTCGGGCAAACTGTCATCCCCTCCTATCTTACGTCTCCAAACTTCCTGCATTAGAATCCTAGCTCTTATGGTAACGGGTAATGCTAGACCCAAAGGATCAAAAAATTGCGCAACTTTGCTCAACAGACTTCTTTTGGTGTGCGCTCCTGTCTGCTGAGCGAAAGACCTTGTTTGAAAAGTTAGTATGTCATGTTTAGGTTGCCAGATCATCCCCAAATTTCTGGACAGTTATAGACAGGGATAGTTACCTTTTTAACCGGGGCTACCTTGGCCCGGGCTGTAACTAAATGTGCCCCAAATGAAGTAACAACATATATGGCTACCCCGTATGCCGTGGCGCTAGCATCGCAAAACGTGTGTAACGTAACGTCACCGAACGCCGCCACTTTACGAGGTATAGGTTTAGTACATAAGATGGCATATTCATTCAACAACAATGTCCCTTGGTTATTCAAGTCCTCGGGCAAACTGTCATCCCATCCTATCTTAAGTCTCCAAACTTCCTGCATTAGAATCCTAGCTCTTATGGTAACGGGTAATGCTAGACCCAAAGGATCAAAAAATTGCGCAACTTTGCTCAACAGACTTCTTTTGGTGTGCGCTCCTGTCTGCTGAGCGAAAGACCTTGTTTGAAAAGTTAGTATGTCATGTTTAGGTTGCCAGATCATCCCCAAATTTCTGGACTTTTCCTGGTAAAGAGATGCCGTACCATCCACCTGTATTAAACTCTGAAGATCTTCACTATTAGTAACCCACTCGCGGAGAAATAGATGTGCATCCACATCTGCGTGCTTGCCAGTATGCATATAACAAATCATTTTGACTATCGCTAGTACCCTGCAAATTGTCAATGTATAATCCGCGAGATAGTTTACTTGTGTCCTCATGAGTGTCAGCTAGATGTTTTCTGATTGTGGCATTTAACAAAAACTGCGAGCAAGTGGCCCCAAAGAGTACAACCCGAAAACGGTATATTATGATGGGACTTTCAGAGTCGCTAATGTCGTCGAACCAAAGAAAGCGGGTAACATCTCTATCTTCCTCCTTTAGCTTGACCATCAAGAATGCCTTCTCGATGTCACTGGTATAGGCATACTTCCCCAGCCTAAACCGCAATAGATGTTGGGACAAGTCCGACACCATGGACGGACCTGTCAACAGGCAGTCATTTAGACTGGGTTGTTGTCCTTCGTGGGCAGAACAGTCATACACCACCCGTATTGGTGTGGTGACGCTGTCTTTCTTTACCCCATGATGGGCCAGATAGTGAACCCTACCCTTCTTACACGGTTCCTTGACATCGACTCTCTCTATAAAGCCCCTATCCTCATAACTCCGAAATACATCGGCATACGCCTGGCGCGTGCTCGGTTCGTTAGACAATTTCCGCTGCAATG
The DNA here is from genome assembly GCA_037953745.1 of Lithodes maja. Taxonomy (NCBI): domain Eukaryota; kingdom Metazoa; phylum Arthropoda; class Malacostraca; order Decapoda; family Lithodidae; genus Lithodes; species Lithodes maja. The sequence goes on along the minus strand of JBAKBP010008123.1, from coordinate 8,873 downwards.
CGCGCAAGCGACCTAATGCCAAACCATAGTTGGTAGGCAGGCTTATCTCACTGTTCTTCCAGGTTAAACTAACTTTATATTGCTTGTCTGAGGCACAGTAGCACACAGACTCGTCAAACCTTTGTAGCGCAACTTCCGAGTCATAATCAGTCTCCATAGGATTAATGCCTATGTGATCCAATCTCCACAGTCGTTCCAGGTCGAACTCGGCAGCCATCTTAGGGTCACTAGGTTGGGAATCCTCCCTTCCCAACTCCTCTGCCGCGGTTACATTTACTCTATATATCGAGACCGTGTCGACCAGGACCTTTGACTGTGTAGTATGCACCTTTCCGCTCATGCAGTATCCAAATTTAGTGGGGATTAAAATTACACCACACATCTTTTTAAATCCAGGGTATACTACTTCATAATAATGATCCACACCAAGTAGAACATGCACCTCACTCTGATTTCCCATGGGATCTGACAAGTTAACCCCTTTGCTACGTAATGCGTGTTCAACCTTCTTCACACCCACAGATACATATTCTGGTAGGGTGTCTACTACGATACAAGTCATAAAGTACCGTTTTTTACGATAGAAATATGAAATCTCCGCTATCTCGTAGTCTTGTTTATCAGTAACCCCTGTGAAGCCCTGTAATCGAAGAGTCTCAGCCCCTACGATTCGGTGCTTCAGTCCCACTAGTACGGACCTCTTTATAAAGGAACGTTGAGACCCTTGATCTAGAAGTACCCGACAAACTTTGTTACTGTCATTACCTTCCATGGGAATCTGTATTGTGGGCAATATAGTGGTGTCTTGCGTGCTACCTAGTGCCACAGTTGTAGTACCCTCATTTTTGACGTCTTTGACTTTATCCGCTGTAGGACACAACTTATCAAAGTGATGTCCTTTGCAGTGCCGATAGGGCCTTAAGTATGTAGCAGTACATTGTCCCTGCTTACCATGTTCCCCACTTAGACAACCTACACATAGCTTCAATCTTTTCGCCTGTGCTAGTTTTGTCTCATTTGTTGGGTATTTTACGCAGAAACTCCATTTATGTTTGTTGTTACATAGCTTACATAGAATCTGAGCAGGTTTCTTATACACACCCTCTTTCTTTACTTTAGTCCCCACTGTCATGCTTATTGTTCCCCTCTTCTCCACATTCTCACTCCCTCCCGACACATACATTCTCCCTTTGTTCAACTGTAGATTATTGCTCTCCTTGCTGAACTGAGTTTGAACTCCCCCAGCTCAAATGATCTTACCTTATCAAGTATTGCCATAGGAAGCTTCTGATGCAAGATAATGACTATCATTTCCTGCGTGGTAAGCCCTAGGGTGTCTAGCGATCGAGTATGGCACTCCATATTTGCCCTGAAGTTTGTCAACTCATCAACCTTATACTGTGGTTCTGCGAGCCCGAACAAGGCAACGACATGGGCCATCTTCAACTGCTCTCTATCCCCGTATGTGGACTCTAATAAGTGTACCGCTTCAAGATAACTACCACCCACTACTGCAAAACCCTCTATTAAATGTAAGGCCTCTCCTTCCATTTGTCCCTTCAGATAGTGAAACTTGCGGACATTATCCAAAGAGGATTCATGAACCGTAGATCGAAATACGTCCCAGAAAGCTAACCACTCGGTTAACTTGCCCCCAAATGTAGGAAGATTGAGCTTTGGGAGGTGTACAGTATGTTTTGGGTCAGCCCTTCTATGGGCCTCATTATCGCCTCCCTTCTTACTTGCGACAGCACGCTGTAATAGGCGCTTCGCTCTAAAGACAGGTTCGTCATAGAGGGCGCGATTATCACACTCTGTAATTATCTCTTCCTCCTCTATCATGTCAGCCACAATCACCTCACTCAGAGCCGTAATACGACCGTGGGTAGCCTGGACGTTATCTAATCTGGCCTCCAATTCCTCTAGATCAGCAGTAGTGATGAAAGTGTTTAAGTCCACTATTAGCCTATTTAATACTCCCCGAAGTCCCGCCCTTTGATTTTTAGGGGCTTTGATCAGCACCCCACTAGACGGTGTCTCTTTATCGTTTTTATCCATTTTGCATGCGAGCCTATAGGCTATATATCTAAATATTACGTTACAAAGACAACGGCCAAATAATAGTCTAATTAAGAGACGCCAACCGGCGGACTTCTATGTTATGGAGAAAAAATAGTACACTAAATAGCAATACCTATTAATGGATCATATTGAACAAGAAAAAATGTTAGGTCAGGTCATAATAGTCTCAGGAAGTCCGAAACGGAAAAGAAAATTACTGGGGAAAGATGATGGGTGGGAAGCAGGACTTAGGCAGGTGCAACGATGTGACCCTGCATTCCGGCTCTAACCATCGCTTGGCTAGCCTTGCCAGTTTATCATAGAGTTGTTCCTGCATCCTGTTATATGTCCCCTTGTTCATTGCCTTAAAATCCCTTACTGGTAGCTAATTCCCGGGTCTGGGCACCAATGTGGTAAACTATCAATGGAAGTTAAATATTACTAAGCTATAATGAATCAAATAAAATCAATCTAAATGAAAACTACTCTATATCTAAATTGAATTCAATCTGAAACAAGCTAATTTATATCCAAAGGTCTCACATAATAAATGTATATATAGGGTAAGGTTATAAGGGTTAATATTAGCCAGGAATTAACTCACCAATAGTTCCACGTGGCAATGAGGCAAGGGAGAACGTTTTATCCAATATGGCGGTGGACAATGGGGAACGAGACTTCGGTCCCAAGACTCGAGTCAAGTTAAAGAAAGAATAAATGATTACATGGGAATGGACATGATTATTATAATGTATGCTTATCTATCAGTCAGTCATGATGTCGATGAGAGCATCGTGATGGTGTAGCTGTGTGTATTGCTGTATGTGTATTGTGATTAGAGGCACAAAAGCACGATCAACTGAGGGCGGAAAATTGGATGTTAACTGGTTGGTGTTCGTGAAGGCTCTGGCGTACCTCAAAAGCACACCTTGCTGCCTTGGCAAACCGCCAGGAGCCCAAATTATCGTACCGCATTTAGGTTGCTCTATACGATAAATTATATTAATATATACGATAAATTCATATATACTACATAAGACCATGGCAATATTGCTTAATAGCATATTAGGCCTTTTATAACTTAACTTATTTACAATCTTATAATATACGATCTACTCGTCCTACGTCGTGCTGTAGGAGAGATCGTGACGTCACAGAGACATACGAGATCACAAAAGAGTCATATTCTATCGTATTATACGATAGTGGGTCAAGATACTCCTGGGAGAGAAATGCCCATCGCTACTGCTGCCTTCACATCACAGAGCAATTGTAGCCGTTTTCCCTGCAAATTGTGCAGCGGGAATATTCATCCCTGGTATAAATGCTACAAGTACAAAACAGGACTTCTCAGTGAAGAGAGCTAGTCAACTACGTCTCTCTACAGGGTCTCTCCAGTGAACATGGTAGTAATGGGTGTACAAACCCTAACATCAAGATTTGTAGGAACTGTCGGGACAAACACTTTCACTCCTTGTGCCTGAAACCGAGAGAGGCGAGAATGGCAAGAGGGGTAACAATAATTGAGATGAGTCAACAACTGCAACCTCAACAACAATGTTCGTAAGTATGAGTAAACAAACAGTAATCCTACCCACATTATAGCTGCCTGTGAAGGGTAGGAACGAGAAAATCGTAAAGGTCAGATTATTACTTGACCAGTGCTCACAGAGGACTTTCGTGAAGATCTCTGTACTACTGTACCTTTCTTATGAATCTAGGGGGATGGAAGAATTACATCTTCACGGATTCACCGGAACACAAACCTCTCAAGAGTATTCCGTTGTAGCACTGAAATACATACATCGTGGCAGGTTCCATCTTCTTGAAATAATTGTTATCGACGGACTACCCGAACATAAAGGCGAGACTAGTCTGAATGTTGAAATGACTAATTTACAGCATCGTGGCATTAAATTGTCGACTCCTGCATTACCGAGACAGCACAACTGGAGTTACTGATAGGTACCGACGTAATTTTGGTTCCTACTTCCAACCAAATATGGGTACGCAATTAGTGGTTCATATGCAGCTACCACTTCCAGCTCCAGCACTGAGATTGACATAGAAATTAGACCGATCTCTAAGGGGATATCAGCAACAAGGTTTTAACACAATTACAGAGTAATGTTGACTGTAGAATTTTTAGGCCAAAAGTGATTTTTTCAAATGAGGCCGAAAAATTAATCTTATTTAGGGGCGGATGATGCCCTTAACCTTTATATAAGAGACTAAGTATGTGATGGTTGGAAAAATTATATGTATAAAAGAAAAAACAGTATATTATATATATAATTTATTGCATTTCTTACATACATACAGTACCCGGTATTATATATTGTATCAACTATTCACGACTCCTGTTGAATGCTTCCTTATGGATATCCCTAGGATTTAAAAACTAGAGTAAGTAAAATAAGTCCTAAGGAGTGGGGGACTCTCTGCATAATCAATGATACCTAGATTACTGAAGCTAAAATGAGTTTTGTTACTATGTAGATATGATCAAAAATATAAAATAAAGCACAGTACAAGTATTGTATTTAGTAATGCTCAATATTCACCTAATTATACAAGGACAATGCAACAAAAGCTAAACAAAAAAAGTCAGAATGATCACAAAGAGGCCACACTCATAAACAGCCACAACCAAAATGAGTCACACTCCCTTAAATGGCCACAACTAAAATAGCCACATATTTTATATTCACTCTTAATCATTAACTTGCCTTAATTCATCTACACCTACGCCATAAAATATTTACACAAATGTATCACCTACATGTAATTATGCATTTTTTATGTAATATACTATACATAAATTTAAGTTCTTTTCAATATACTGTATAGTAATGCTCAAATTATACAACTTTTTAAATATACATGATCATACCTCTACATCTAGGCCATAATATATATAGGCCTAACCCAATAATATATCTACATGAGGGAATCACCCCCAGCGCTCATTTCTAAGACTTCATAAATGGCCACAATCTTTTCCTTCTGTAGTTTCTCCATTCCCGATAAGTTAAACTCTTTGGATATAATATGTAACACAGCCCTTGTATCCAACACAGTACCCCGCATAGAAAATCGTTTGAACCCCGGACAACATTGCTTGCAACTTTATGTATTATTATTAGTATAATTATTTGTATTAATATTTTTATTATTATTATTTTTATTATTATTATTATTAAAGTAGATGAGCCCTCCGCCAATCACTGCGCTCCCTTTTACTTGCTTGCACAGCCAGCTGAGTTTGACAGCTCACGGCTGCAACATGCCACACCCCTGCCCACCAGCCAATCAGCGGCCTTCATTATCGGAGCGCGAAGCTGGACTTCTTACTCCCTCTCAAAAGTCACTCTCTTTCTCTTCCCGAGGAGTTCCTTCTGATTATCCACTAACTAATACCTCGGTGCCAGCCCTGTACTCCCGTAAGCCGCCAAAAGAAGATTATAATCAGCTTCCTGGGACTTATTTTGAAGAGAAGAAAGAGGAAGTGAAGAAAGCAAGAATTCAGAGCGAGCGTGTCACTGCGCGTGCCAGCCAGCCAATCATAGCACGGGAGAACGGGAGGCGTGACTATAAAGGCTGCCGCGCGCGGGCTGCTTGGGTCACTCACCCCTCGGAGCTCACCGGGTTACCACACTGCAACCTACTTGCTCTCTCTCGCCCGGGCATAAAGGAGAACCAGGAACCCACCTTTCCAGTTACCCTGCCCTCACCTAAAGTCACAACACAGACCACCCCTGACCTCTCCTCACTTTCGCCCACTCGGAGGATGCACCATCAGTATCCTGCCGCCTGTCGTCACATCGCTAGTCTGCACACATACAGTCAAGCGCTTCAAGAGGGACGACAGAAGGTGGACGGAAGTGAGGACTTCCAGAAGAGCTACTGGCCAGCTCTGAGGTGGTAAAGCACAGTTCCAGACACACACACACCTGATCCAGCATACCAGAATATATTTGTTTAAGGACCCATATTGGGCCCGCATACGATAAAGAAAGAGAGATGTGGTTGACTAACCTGGTGGTTTCTATAAATATTGATGTGTCCTTCTAGGACAAGACTAAAGAAAAAAGAATTTAGACTCGCCTGAATACATAAAGATGATGATGTGTTATTAATTAGTTATTTTTGTTAGCAACGGCGCCATGCCGAAAGAGTTATTATATAGGATCTGATAGGAGAGATTAAAGATTAAAAGAGTAAAAGTAAAGAGGGGAGGGAAAGAATACTTTTGTTAATAAATGAGGCAACCAGTAAGTTAAAGAGGGAAACAGTTGTTTAGTTGCCCAATAGATTAGCTATAGCTAGGGAAGGACACTAGTCCATATGAATCATTCATTAAGTTGTGAAAAAGGAAACTGTGAAGAAGGACACTAGTCCAATGTTCATTACGTTATTATTAAGTCTAAAAGAGCTATTCCGTGTATGCGTTTGAGGCACGGTTCATCCTTTGTTAGAACGATTATTGATTAAGGTGAAAGGTAAAAATAGCGTGTTTGTAATAGGGTTACTTGAGGGTAAATTCGGAAGGTGCCATTGAGATAAAGATTGTAAACCTACTGTATATGGTGGAGTAACTGGGTGACGGAACCCAATAGTGTCATTGAGATAAATATTGTAAACCTATATTGTGAAGTAACTGGGTGACGGAACCCAATAGTGTTATTGAGATAAATATTGTAAACCTATATTGTGAAGTAACTGGGTGACGGAACCCAATAGTGTTATTGAGGTAAAGATTGTAAACCTAGATTGTGAGGTAACTGGGTGACGGATATTATATGTGAGAGAGACCTTGTAATCTCATTCGGTAATTTGTAAGATTTGATGTCATGGTGGAGGTACTTCTGTAGTAACGACGGTTGTGTCAAAGGAGTAAATAGATTCTATGTGTTGAGGAGATAGATTATATGTGTTATAGCCTTGGTATTGAGAAAGGATACAGAAGGCTCAGTAAACGTGTGAAAACCTAAAGAGTAGAGGAAAGAATATCACTTTTGTTTTAGTTAGGCAAAGAGCAAATGGTTCATTAGGCCCTGGTCTCAACAAAAGACACAGCAGGGTTTCGATTTAATTATTTAGGATTAATCACTAATAACAGGTCGTAGGATCGAAGGCGACTTGAGTCAATACCTGAATAGCGGGGATTCAGTTAGGGAGTAACGGGAACTCTAGGGGTGCAAAGTGCAACCTTGCATGAATCGACGTAATATTCAATCTGCGTCTTTAACTCATCTCGGCCCGAGCCAAGAACCTATTATTAGAGTAGTTAGGAAGTCTGTTAAATAAAATATACAAACTTCTAAATAACTGTCGAATTATCCCCCGTAGTAGTAGTAGCATAACAGAATTAATATTAAATTCTACAATTATTATTATTACTATCATTATTATTATTTCTTTCAAATTAATTGCATTCTGATACATCCTGAAGAGCCGGATCCAAACAATGAGGCGCTGCAGGGGAGATGTTCCTCTCTACTTGATTGATAGCACCCTCTTTAATATATGGGTTCCGAGGAGGGCACTCTTCTGGACTTTGTGGATGTTGACGTTTCCAGGGATCTTGTTGGTGAATTTATCTAGTCCCTTCTTCACAAGTCCCAATGCTCCAATGACCACTGGTATTATTGTGGTCTTCATACCCCACATCCGGCTGATCTCGATTTCCAAATCCTTGTATTTTGACAGCTTTTCAATTACTTTGACAGAGGTATTTCGTTCAGATGGTATGGCCATGTCGATGAGCATGCATTCTTTCTTCATCTTGTTCTTGATGACGATGTCTGGCCAATTTGCTTTGATCTCTCTGTCGGTTTGGATGGGCATGTCTCATAAGATGGTGACTTCATCATACTCAGTGACGGTGTTTGGTTGGTGTTCATACCACTTGTCAACTGTCTTGATTTTGTACTCCCTACAGATCTTCCAATGCAGGTACGCCTCTGTTTTATTGTGTCGATCGATGTATTCGTTTTTCACCAATTCCGGGCAGCCAGAGATGATGTGGTCGATAGTCTCCTTATACTTTCCACAGATTCTGCATTGTGGGTCTGTTCCATACTTGATGATGCGATGGTGATAGGATCTGGTGGCGAGACTCTGGTCTTGTGCAGCAATGATCAGGCCTTCTGTCTCTGCTTTCAGTCCAGTGTTCTTGAGTCACTGGTTCGTCTACGCCTGCCTCATTTATTCTTTTCGGGTACTTTCCGTGCATTGCCTTTTCTTCCCATTGTTTCCACAATTGTAATTGGCCATGGTGTTTTGCCTTTTCTTTGACTCTGCGTGCATATTTCGTTGTTGCTTCATTTTCTATTGGTGGTATTTCTTGGATGCTCAGCTCCTGCTTGAAGCCTTATGGTTTCCTTCCTGATAAGTAGAGCTTCTTTCTCTCTTCATGCTGTTTTACTATTTGAAGGAGTGAGTCATCTGTTGGAGTCAGGTACGTGTCCATACCTATGATGGTAGTCTTGTAGGTCAATTCAAGTTGGACCAGGCCTCGATCTCCTTCCGCTCTTGGTAGGTACAGCCTGTCGACGTCAGCTTTCAAGTGGTGCATTTTTTCCATGGTTAGCATCTTCCTGGTCTTCGTGTCTAGTCATTTTCCAGGATATGATGCTAAAGCTGTATGTCACTACTGGTATGGCTAGGGCGTTGATAGCTTTGAATCGGTTGGCAGCCTTAAGTCCACTCTTCAGTACCATTCTCACTCTCCTATAGTACTCTTTTATGTCTAAATGTTGTATGCCATCTCCTTCGTTTACTCCTAGGTACTTGTATGCGCCCTCTTG
>JBAKBP010008122.1:30000-93850 GCA_037953745.1 Lithodes maja | reverse complement strand
CTTAGAACTAAGACAAACACCTCCCTGGCCACTCCAACTACAATATAACCAACCCTGGCACCCATGTATGACTATAGTTACCTCTTAGACTAAGACAAACACCTCCCTGGCCACCCAACTACAATATAACCAACTGGCACCAATGTATGTTTAGTTTACCCCTTAGACTAAGACAAACACCTCCCTGGCCACCCAACTACAATATAACCAACTGGCACCAATGTATGTTTAGTTTACTCCTTAGACTAAGACAAACACCTCCCTGGCCACCCAACTACAATATAACCAACTGGCACCAATGTATGTTTAGTTTACCCCTTAGACTAAGACAAACACCTCCCTGGCCACCCAACTACAATATAACCAACTGGCACCAATGTATGTTTAGTTTACCCCTTAGACTAAGACAAACACCTCCCTGGCCACCCAACTACAATATAACCAACTGGCACCAATGTATGTTTAGTTTACCCCTTAGACTAAGACAAACACCTCCCTGGCCACCCAACTACAATATAACCAACTGGCACCAATGTATGTTTAGTTTACCCCTTAGACTAAGACAAACACCTCCCTGGCCACCCAACTACAATATAACCAACTGGCACCAATGTATGTTTAGTTTACCCCTTAGACTAAGACAAACACCTCCCTGGCCACCCAACTACAATATAACCAACTGGCACCAATGTATGTTTAGTTTACCCCTTAGACTAAGACAAACACCTCCCTGGCCACCCAACTACAATATAACCAACTGGCACCAATGTATGTTTAGTTTACCCCTTAGACTAAGACAAACACCTCCCTGGCCACCCAACTACAATATAACCAACTGGCACCAATGTATGTTTAGTTTACCCCTTAGACTAAGACAAACACCTCCCTGGCCACCCAACTACAATATAACCAACTGGCACCAATGTATGTTTAGTTTACCCCTTAGACTAAGACAAACACCTCCCTGGCCACCCAACTACAATATAACCAACTGGCACCAATGTATGTTTAGTTTACCCCTTAGACTAAGACAAACACCTCCCTGGCCACCCAACTACAATATAACCAACTGGCACCAATGTATGTTTAGTTTACCCCTTAGACTAAGACAAACACCTCCCTGGCCACCCAACTACAATATAACCAACTGGCACCAATGTATGTTTAGTTTACCCTTAGACTAAGACAAACACCTCCCTGGCCACCCAACTACAATATAACCAACTGGCACCAATGTATGTTTAGTTTACACCTTAGACTAAGACAAACACCTCCCTGGCCACCCAACTACAATATAACCAACTGGCACCAATGTATGTTTAGTTTACCCCTTAGACTAAGACAAACACCTCCCTGGCCACCCAACTACAATATAACCAACTGGCACCAATGTATGTTTAGTTTACCCCTTAGACTAAGACAAACACCTCCCTGGCCACCCAACTACAATATAACCAACTGGCACCAATGTATGTTTAGTTTACCCCTTAGACTAAGACAAACACCTCCCTGGCCACCCAACTACAATATAACCAACTGGCACCAATGTATGTTTAGTTTACCCCTTAGACTAAGACAAACACCTCCCTGGCCACCCAACTACAATATAACCAACTGGCACCATTAATCCACCATATTAAGGGGAGGTATTTAGTTTGTTCCCTACATTTTCATCAAGCTTAAAATTACACCCCCTAGACCCCCTTTCAAGATAAATTTGTAAATTTTTCGGTACAAAAATGTCCCGGCCAGAGGCCGATTGCTCTAAAATTACAGGCTCGCTATCGCTCGCCAGGAAAAAATCGACACCTAAATGGCACGAAAGGTCTTAAAATTGACAGAAATGGGGCAAAATGTCTTAAAATGTCCAAACTACCATGGGGCGAACGTCTTAAAATCTCAAGAGCAATTGGGGTAAACATGAGGGAGAAAGGGGTCCAGAAAAAAATCCCTCAAGTGAAAATCTCCCCTTAACCCATCCAGTACCAGGGACGCCCTTTTCATCATATTCTGACAACTATTAGACGATTTGATTCAGCTCAGGAAGGCCCTGTGGCAATAATAAGGCTTCAAACTATCTCAACCAACCCTTTTAACCCGGGAACTGCGGGAAGACTCTTTAGAGTTCGGCCGGCGGACTGCGGGAAGACTCTCTGGAGTAAGTAAAACTAAAAATCAACTTTTTACATCGAAAAATTTTTTTTTTTATTTTTTTTTTTTTTTTTTTTTTTTTTTTTTTTTTTGCCCCTGGGCCATGCAAAAATCTCAGTCCTCTACCTCCCCTCCTTCCCCACTTTCCTCCTATTCCTCTGTTATCACCTATTTTCCTATTATTCCCTTATTCTGAGGTATATTTTCGTGCTAACATTAGCGAGTTGCAAGCAGGTGTTGTCATCACTGATGGCCATCGAGTGCAAGAGAGAGAGAGAGAGTATCGATCGACTGTGTCTCAGTGGCCTTGGGGGAAATTGGCGGGAAAGGAGTTTGCCTCACCCATAGATTATACAACTCGCGGGCTATATCTCCGATTTTGACCATCCAAACGCTGTTTTCACTTGTTTTATTGTTGTTTCAGGTTAATACCTTTATAATCAACCCATAATAGGCGCATATGGATAATTATTAATGCTATTAATGGTACAATGAATATTTTAGTGACGAAAAACCTCAATACGTCAGCACAGGGGGAGGTTTTCATTTACCCCCGTGCGCACTTCAGAGGTTAACTGCCACAGATCCTTCCCAAGCTGCAGAATATCGTCTAAATATAGCTAGAATAAAATATAACACGCGTCGTCGCTGGTACAATTGGGGGTATTAAGTGTGGTCATAGATTCCAGTGGTTTTCGCTCAAAAGTGTTATTGGTATCTTTATAGTTACTGGGAAAAGTGCTTATCCCTCAAAGTATTAGTCAGTGTCCCAAACTTTGTGAAATATTTGACAACACTTATTAAGGGGAGGTTTCTAGTTTCCTCCCAGACCTCCATCAAGCTAAACTATTACATCCCCTTGACCCCCTTTCAAGATAAATGTGTACATTTTTTGGTAGAAAATTTTTCCGGCCGAAGGCCGGTTACTCTTAAAATACAGGCTCGCTATCGCTCGCCAGGATAAAATCGACACTTAAAAGTTAAATGGCATGAAAGGTCTTAAAATTGACAGAATGGGGCGGAAATTCTTAAAATCACCAAACTAATGGGGCAAACATCTTAAAATCTCAAAAGCAATGGGGCTAGACATGAGGGAGAAAAGGGGTCAAGAAAAAAGTACGCCCTCATGTGGAAATCTGCCCTTAACCTCGACCGACCGTACTCAGAGGGTTCAGTTACACCATGTAATGTAGTGATGGAGTCAACTGCTTCATTTACACTATACTCTGTTTCTTCTCAGCTGGCCATAAATTGAATCCCTTGGTAGCTCATTTTTCGATACTTAATGGACAAATATGAAACTACTATGTCTCTGAATCATATTAAGACCAAGTTTATATAATTAGCACCGTATTCCACTACAAAATCTTGAAAATAACTGAGAAATCTTAATGGGCCCTTTTCAATGTTAGCCTACAAACCTTGGGTGCTGTCACGTCTTGAAGGTTAGTTTGTCAACCACCTTGACGTGATACTGGAAAGTGTAACAGGTCAATGACCCAATACACTTTCTGTAATGCCCTCGAAAATGTCCCGCACCCGCAATAATACTAACCTGAGTTGACGTCAGGTATAGCGTAAAATAGTCGTAGATGGTAAGTCCAATAAACTCATCACGTGATAACACCACGAGACTATCACCTGGTTCTTAAAAATCGGACTAAGGTTGCTATACTTTTAGTACGTCCGTGGTAGTACAGTGATGCCCTCGAAAATGTCCCGCACCCACAATAATACACTAACCCGAGTTGACGTCAGGTATAGCGTAAAATAGTCGTAGATGGTAAGTCCAATAAACTCATCACGTGATAACACCACGAGACTATCACCTGGTTCTTAAAAATCGGACTAAGGTTGCTATACTTTTAGTACGTCCGTGGTAGTAGTGGGTTAGTGCGCGGGCCTGGTGGTGATGGTGGTGCGTCACTAACCAGGGTTCGAACCCCACCCAAGGCATCTCAAAACCTGTGGGTTTTTAGGGGGGTTAAATTCCCTTCAGAGGTTCGTAACCCGCGCCAGGTACCAGGAAAGGTTGATCCTAAAGGTAGCCTGGGGATATTTCCCTTCCTATTTAACCCTGGTAAAACCTAGCATTTCATTGATGGCAGCTAAGGAACGTGACCAGGTAGCTACGTGGAGGACCCGTCACGCGAACCCTAAAAAAAAACATATTGAGATAGCTAAGGTAAAAAGGCTACGATACCTTACGAGGCTAGGGACTAGCCTAACTAAAAAGGAATGTGGTGTAATGCCCTCGAAAATGTCCCGCACCCACAATAATACTAACCCGAGTTGACGTCAGGTATAGTGTAAAATAGTCGTAGATGGTAAGTCCAATAAACTCATCACGTGATAACACCACGAGACTATCACCTGGTTCTTAAAAATCGGACTAAGGTTGCTATACTTTTAGTACGTCCGTGGTAGTACAGTGGGTTAGCGCGCGGGCCTGGTGGTGATGGTGGTGCGTCACTAACCAGGGTTCGAACCCCACCCAAGGCATCTCAAAACCTGTGGGTTTTTAGGGGGGTTAAATTCCCTTCAGAGGTTCGTACCCCGTGCCAGGTACCAGGAAAGGTTGATCCTAAAGGTAGCCTGGGGATATTTCCCTTCCTATTTAACCCTGGAAAAACCTAGCATTTCACTTTCCATCATTTCTGACCAACACATGGGCCACAGAATGAGGATGATGGGCGTCCACACCTACCTAAATAACAATAATATTATACATATTTCCGCCATATTAGGGTTCATTCAGGCACTCCTGATTGATTAGGCAAGTGTCTGCATGAAATGAAATGTATTCAGCCAAAAAAGTAGAAGAAAATATCTTCAAAATAACACCTAATCGAGCTTCGTAGCTCACAGGGTTCACCCGCAGCGCTACCATAGACATTCGCTAAAATGAGCAATTATCGCTAATGTTGCGCTACATATGCCTTTGGCAGCGCTGTATATCTCGCGAGAGTATGGCTCATACTCCTCAGTGCACCGGCCGGCTGGCTGAGGGAAGGACAGGTGGTCTCCCGCGCTCCCGCTCTCTCGCACTCGATTCTACAGGCTTTGAGAAGCTGTAAAAGCCTGTAAATTACTGTAAATTGCCATGGCGTTCCGGAACGTCTCCTGCAATCAATAGGTTAAAGACCCACTGCTTCACACAAAACGCGGTTCAGGTCTCACGTCCTAATGGCGGCGTTTCAGGCAACCCTGTTAAGAGCTGCCCCACTTGTCAGGTTCTTTGATTAAACATCAGACCATAAAGTCCGATCCCACGTCTTTCCTATAATAAATAAAGTTGCAAACAACGTTGTCCGGGGTCCAAGCTGTCTTGAGCGCAGGGTATTGAGTTGGATAGAAAGGTGAACAGTCCAACACGGGGGGTTTTGCTTTGCAATGATCGGAAGTCTGCTGTGCTGGTTTTCAGAATAATGGAGATAGGAACCACAAAAATCAAAAGGAACTTAATAATTTTTGCAAACTTTATGGAGCAATATTATGGGAATTGGGTGAAACACTCTGATTGACTGAAAAAAAATGTAGAATGTGAGAAGATAATATTTAAAATTATTATTTATTTTGCAGTTTTGTCAAAGTTGCGGCTAAACTATTCCATCACTTTGTATGTATTTGGTACCAAAACATTCAGAATCATAAACCACACAAAACTACGTGTAAGAAATGGTGTTGATCATCCATGTAGTTGTTAAGATATGTCTTTTTAAGTGAAATTGGTGTTTTTCTAAGATTGCCACAAAAAAAGTGACGTGTAGGGCAAAACTTTTCTCAATAACATAAATTTTGTGGGGCATTGGTAGAGGAGTACATACACCAAAGCACAATAATCTCCTATTAGTGATAGACAGTATTTACGTTTTTTATAAGTCTAAAAAACAATAGAAATCTGTGAGACACTAGTGTGTCTGGCTGCCATTGTGAGACACTAGTGTGTCTGGCTGCCATTGTGAGACACTAGTGTGTCTGGCTGCCATTTTCAATTTTCAGTATATCAAAAGTTGCCTAATATAAAAACGAACTTTATGTCAAAGTTTGGTCGCGATCTGACAAGCGGTTCCGGAGTTATTGCTTAAAAACCAGTTCGCAAGAATAATTTGGGAGAATTTAGAATAATTAATATTGTAAAATAAAATAATAATCTGAATGATTTCAATAGGGGTTCCCCACCGTAGGCTTGAACCCGTACTAATAATAATAATAATTATACAAATGATCATAATAACCCACAAGACGTTAGATCAGAGACTGTTAAGAGGTATCAGAGATATTTTTTGTCCTTATCTTACTTCAAGATACAGCCTAGGATTAATGGAGAATAATAAGTTGACTATTAACCCTTTCAGTGCGGGGGATTTTACGCTATATTAGGGTTCACTCAGGCACTGTTGACTGCTTAAACAAGTACCAGAATTAAATTAATTTTTTGCAACAAAAAACTAGAAGAAAAGAGCTTTCCAATGTCACCAGAAAAACCTCTCTATCTTAAGTGGTGAACCCGAAGTGTTTCTGCAGATATCGGAATATTCCCTAAAAATTAGCGATGTTCCGCTACATTTGCGTTTGGCAACACTGAATATGTCCATGCGAGATATGGGGTGAGAGTCAGTATGGCGGCACGCTTGCTGCAGAGTGGATGGGGGGAGTCTGCCGCGCTCTTGATCACTCGCGCTCGTCTCAACAGGCTCTAAAAGCAAATAATTCCAGGATAATTCCAGAACGTTCCAGT
Source organism: Lithodes maja (assembly GCA_037953745.1). Classification (NCBI taxonomy): domain Eukaryota; kingdom Metazoa; phylum Arthropoda; class Malacostraca; order Decapoda; family Lithodidae; genus Lithodes; species Lithodes maja. The sequence continues at coordinate 86,958 of JBAKBP010008122.1, read as the reverse complement.
ACAGGTCCCGCAGTGAAAGTGTTAAGACCAATGAGAGAGAGAGTGAAGAGACTTACTTGACCAACCGTTGTGAATGTCGTGGATCTTCCTGGCCAGTACGTTATGCCATCTATACCACACAATTCCGAAGGTCAGCAGGAAGGGGTTCTCGTTCCCGCGGGGGTTGCCCAGTTCTGGAAGGAAGGGGGCAGTGCTTAGTTTTTGGTAGATTTATTTATTTATTCATTTAGGCTGAACATCAATACAAGTAAAGTGATAGGGTGAATCTAGATGTGCGGCTGACTGGAACAAGTGGAGAGTTTTAAATATCTAGGAGTAGTGATAAGCAGGGATGCAGGTGTTAAAAATGGAGGTAAAACAGAGATTATGTGAAGGAAAGAAAGTTTTTGGAGCAATGGGAAGTATGTGGAAGGTGAGAAATCTCGGAATGAAAGCTAAAAGTGCAATGTATCAAGGGATAGTTGTACCAACACTGATGTATGGGGTTGAGACATGGGCTCTGAAGGCAAAGGAGAGAAGAAAGCTGGATGTGATGGAGATGAGCTGCTTGAGGAGTATATTTGGAGTGACTCATAGAGACACATTGATAAATGAAGAGATAGATAGGAGAGTGGGGCAGCAGGAACTGTTGTCGGCCAGAGTGGACAGAGGGGTACTGTGTTGGTTTGGACATGTTGAGCAAATGGAAAATATGTGAGTTAGATACAAGGGGTGGTAGAGGGGTAGAAAGACCTCCATTGATATGGAGAGATTGTGTAGTACAAGCGTTGGGAGATAGAGGAATGACTATAGATCAGGCAAGAGAAGTGGTAATAAATAGGAATGAATGGAGAATGCTATAGTCTAGTTTTTTCCAGCTGAGTGTAAATTGTCATGTTTCTATCTTGGTTACTCAGCTATAAGGTAGATTTTGTATCGAAATATGATCTTAATTATGAAAACTTAGCATTAATAAGGCACAGAGACATAGTAGTTTCACATATTTCCATTAATTATCGAGAAATCAGCTACTAAGGGATTCAATTTACGATCAGCTGGAAAAAATAGAGTATAGTGAATAGATGAGTGAAAATGCGGTCATTTTGGAGAGGGGGTCGGGCACCAGTTAGACTAGCTAATAGTCCGTCAGGCGCCTGGCCCAGATAGCTGGTATAAATGAAGGGTCATGCCTGAATGTGTGGTGGGCGGGCACTGTGGTATGCTCCGCTGCGTGTCTGCCTGCTGAAACCGGAATTTCTCTGGGAGGTCGAGGGCCGGGAAAGTGCTGGAGTGCCCTTAGTAATTCCTGGTCTCTGGGTCTTCTCCTGGGCGACCTAGATGTGTGTGAATTTGTATTTTGTTTTTTTATGTTGTGTTGTGTTGTCCCTGTTCGGGCTCTGTCTTGAGTCGGCCACCCCCTACTATGGGGTGTGCCTGAGTATATAGTACATACGTACATACATTTGTTTATTATATAGTTTCCTCGCTAGACCTCCATCAAACTTAAAAAAACACCCCCTAGACCCCCTTCAATATAAATGTGTACATTTTTAGGTAGAAAAGCAGTGTTAGGTGGGACAGAGGCTACATTGGTGTTTTGTGATGTTGGTGTTTTGTGATGTTGGTGTTTTGTGATGTTGGTGTTTTGTGATGTTGGTGTTTTGTGATGTTGGTATTTTGTGATGTTGGTGTTTTGTGACGTTGGTGTTTTGTGACGTTGGTGTTGTTGTTGTTGTTGTTGTTCCCTAAGCTGCCTGGCCGAACAGCCCCGAGTCCCTGAGGAAGGCCATGGCCACGATCGGGCTTTCCCACAGAGCTCTCATTGAGTGTAGATTATGTTGTTGGCGTAAGTGGTTGTGTGAAATGCAGTCTTCTATGATGTGTTTAATGGTATGGGGTGCTGTGTTACATCCCGGGCAGGCGTCGACAACGGAGTCATCCAGTCTCTTCTGATAGCTCAGGAGAGCTGGATGGTGTCCGCATCTCAGCCTGGCCAGGTGGACTCTGTCCTCGCGAGGGAGGGAGGATTCGGAAGGATGGATTTCGGGAGGTCGTGCATGCAGCTGCGTGTTGTCTGTGAGTGAGTGGATGGATCGGCGAGAGATATGAGTATGGATGTGCTTCTGGAAGTTGGTTCGGGGTGGGCAGGGAGGGAGAGAGGACAATAATTGTGTGTGATACCGTGTGCTGGGTGTTGTTTTGATATTTCTTGGTGTCTGTGGGTGTGTTGCCATGTAGTTTAGTGGGTGGTCTTGGTTCGTGGAGGCTGCTGCAAGGAATTGAGTGCCTCTCATGTCCAGATGGTCTTTGACTTTGAGGATTTTGGTTTCTTGATGTAGGTGATCTGTGGGTGCAGTAGCTGTGCAGCCTGTCGTTGGTGTTTTGTGACGTTGGTGTTTTGTGACGTTGGTGTTTTGTGACGTTGGTGTTTTGTGACGTTGGTGTTTTGTGACGTTGGTGTTTTGTGACGTTGGTGTTTTGTGATGTTGGTGTTTTGTGACGTTGGTGTTTTGTGATGTTGGTGTTTTGTGATGTTGGTGTTTTGTGATGTTGGTGTTTTGTGACGTTGGTGTTTTGTGACGTTGGTGTTTTGTGACGTTGGTGTTTTGTGATGTTGGTGTTTTGTGACGTTGGTGTTTTGTGACGTTGGTGTTTTGTGACGTTGGTGTTTTGTGACGTTGGTGTTTTGTGATGTTGGTGTTTTGTGACGTTGGTGTTTTGTGACGTTGGTGTTTTGTGACGTTGGTGTTTTGTGATGTTGGTGTTTTGTGATGTTGGTGTTTTGTGATGTTGGTGTTTTGTGACGTTGGTGTTTTGTGACGTTGGTGTTTTGTGATGTTGGTGTTTTGTGATGTTGGTGTTTTGTGACGTTGGTGTTTTGTGACGTTGGTGTTTTGTGATGTTGGTGTTTTGTGATGTTGGTGTTTTGTGACGTTGGTGTTTTGTGACGTTGGTGTTTTGTGATGTTGGTGTTTTGTGATGTTGGTGTTTTGTGACGTTGGTGTTTTGTGATGTTGGTGTTTTGTGATGTTGGTGTTTTGTGACGTTGGTGTTTTGTGACGTTGGTGTTTTGTGACGTTGGTGTTTTGTGATATTGGTGTTTTGTGACGTTGGTGTTTTGTGACGTTGGTGTTTTGTTACGTTGGTGTTTTGTGATGGGTCATTGGGACAGAGTATCGCTCTCAGCTGGGGGAGAGGTTTCATTTCCGACTTAACGAGGCCCACCTCGCTTTTTTTCTCTTTCTCTCCCTCTCTCTTTGGCTTGTATCTATTCGGCCCCATTTAGCCTACTGTTTTAAGACGTTTACCCCATCCAGGTGTCAATATTTTCCTGGCGAGCGGTAGCGAGCCAGCATATATATATTTATTTGTTTTGACAGCAAGCTAAATTTGTACATTTTTCGATAGAAAAATTTCTCCGGCGAAGCTGGATTTCTCCCTACAATGCTGGTTCGCTATCGATTGCCAGGAAGAAATTGACACCTGGATGGGGATAAACATCTTAAAACAGTTGATTGAATGGGGCCGAATGGATACAAGCCAGAGAAAGAGAGAAAAGGAGAGAAAGAGAAAAAAAAGCAGATGACCCCCCTTAAGCTCTCACAAAGTCATCGAGGGTGTGGACTCTGAGTTAGGGCATCTATAATTATGTTGGGTTGCTTTGCAGAGTTTATTCCTGAGCTCAGTGCACTGATCACAGAATCTGCAATGAGTGGAGCCGTTATTTGCAATAATTCTATTTTATATACTCAGGCCCAATCCCCACTTTCCTATTTGTGTTCTTTTCTTTTTCCCTATTTTCCTTTTTTTTTTGGGGGGGGGGGGGGGGGGGGAGTGGCCGACCCAAGACAGAGCCAGAACAGGGACAACACAACAGAAAATCATAAACACACAAAACAAAATACAAATTCACACACATCTAGGTCAATAATAGTTGTAATAAAACTAAGAACTGTTCAACTTTGTGCCGTACTCACTGAAGAACCTGTTGACATTAGCAGTGAAGTCCCTGGCCTTGTAGGTGGAGTGGTTGGTGGGAGGTGGAGGGTTGGCCATGGGCAGCCGCTGGGTGTTCTGGGCAGGGAAGTCCTGCCCAAGCTGGAACAACATAACATAACAATAACAATGCCCCTCAACTTTCCCTTCATAACAATAACAATGCCCCTCAACTTTCCCTTCATAACAATAACAAAGCCCCTCAACTTTCCCTTCATAACAATAACAAAGCCCCTCAACTTTCCATTCATAACAATAACAAAGCCCCTCAACTTTCCCTTCATAACAATAACAAAGCCCCTCAACTTTCCCTTCATAACAATAACAATGTCCATCAACTTTCCCTTCATAACAATAACAATGCCCCTCAACTTTCCATTCATAACAATAACAATGCCCCTCAACTTTCCATTCATAACAATAACAATGCCCCTCAACTTTCCCTTCATAACAATAACAAAGCCCCTCAACTTTCCCTTCATAACAATAACAATGTCCATCAACTTTCCCTTCATAACAATAACAATGCCCCTCAACTTTCCATTCATAACAATAACAATGCCCCTCAACTTTCCATTCATAACAATAACAATGCCCCTCAACTTTCCCTTCATAACAATAACAATGCCCCTCAACTTTCCCTTCATAACAATAACAATGCCCCTCAACTTTCCCTTCATAACAATAACAATGCCCTCAACTTTCCCTTCATAACAATAACTATGCCCCTCAACTTTCCCTTCATAACAATAACTATGCCCCTCAACTTTCCCTTCATAACAATAACAAAGCCCCTCAACTTTCCCTTCATAACAATAACAATGTCCATCAACTTTCCCTTCATAACAATAACAATGCCCCTCAACTTTCCCTTCATAACAATAACTATGCCCCTCAACTTTCCCTTCATAACAATAACAATGCCCCTCAACTTTCCCTTCATAATTGCTGAGGGGCACAGGGCCTTGGGTGGGGCTTTGGTTTCCCGGGCGTTTCCGCACCCTCCTCAGCTCCCCGCCTTGGAGTGGCTACTGTCACCTGGGCTTTAACCCTTCCAGTACCAGCGACGTCCGTTATATTTTATTCTAGCTATATTTAGACGATATTATGCAGCTCAAGAAGGATCTGTGGTATTAAAAGGATCGATTGAGATATTTTGAAGTCTGATAATTGCTGGACACCCTTCTAAAACTGAATAAAATAGGTTCCATGTCATCTCAACCAGTAGACCATTTCAACCAGTAGCTCTCAACCAGTGCCAAATTAACCTAGACCAACCAAACCAGTGCCAAAATATAGTACTAACCTAACCTAACCGTATTGGTTGATTTGGTACTGGTTGAGAGCTACTGGTTGAAATGGTTTACTGGTTGAGTTGACCGGTCACCAATAAAATCGTCTAATAGGTGCCAGAATATAATGAACAGAATGTCACCGGTCCTGTTCGGGTTAATAGTGGTAAGAAGGGAGGGTGTTGTAGGGCTGCTCGGTTATGGCCTTGGCCTTGCTTGGGACCTTGGGGCTGCTCGGCCACAACAACAACAACAACAACAATAACAATATCATTACCAAGGAAGGATCCAAGACAATTCACATGAAAACTTTATCCAGTCACTTAAGGGAGCCCACCTCGCTTTATCCAGTCACTTAAGGGAGCCCACCTCGCTTTATCCAGTCACTTAAGGCAGCCCACCTCGCTTTATTAAGTCACTTAAGGGAGCCCACCTCGCTTTATCCAGTCACTTAAGGGAGCCCACCTCGCTTTATCCAGTCACTTAAGGGAGCCCACCTCGCTTTATCCAGTCACTTAAGGGAGCCCACCTCGCTTTATCCAGTCACTTAAGGGAGCCCACCTCGCTTTATCCAGTCACTTAAGGGAGCCCACCTCGCTTTATCCAGTCACTTAAGGGAGCCCACCTCGCTTTATCCAGTCACTTAAGGGAGCCCACCTCGCTTTATCCAGTCACTTAAGGGAGCCCACCTCGCTTTATCCAGTCACTTAAGGGAGCCCACCTCGCTTTATCCAGTCACTTAAGGGAGCCCACCTCGCTTTATCCAGTCACTTAAGGGAGCCCACCTCGCTTTATCCAGTCACTTAAGGCAGCCCACCTCGCTTTATCCAGTCACTTAAGGGAGCCCACCTCGCTTTATCCAGTCACTTAAGGGAGCCCACCTCGCTTTATCCAGTCACTTAAGGCAGCCCACCTCGCTTTATCCAGTCACTTAAGGCAGCCCACCTCGCTTTATCCAGTCACTTAAGGGAGCCCACCTCGCTTTATCCAGTCACTTAAGGCAGCCCACCTCGCTTTATCCAGTCACTTAAGGGAGCCCACCTCGCTTTTTTTCCCTTTCTCTCCCTCTCTCTTTGGCTTGTATCCATTCGGTCCCATTCAGCCTCTGTTTTAAGACGTTCACCCCATCCAGGTGTCAATATTTTCCTGGCGAGCGGTAGCGAGCCAGCATATATATATTTTTGTTTTGACAGCAAGCTAAATTTGTACATTTTTCGATAGAAAAATTTCTCCGGCGAAGCCGGATTTCTCCATACAATGCTGGCTTGCTATCGCTCGCCAGGAAGAAATCGACACCTGGATGGGGTTAAACATCTTAAAACAGTTGGCTGAATGGGGCCGAATGGATACAAGCCAGGGAAAGAGAGAAAAGGAGAGAAAGATAAAAAAAAAAGCCGGTGACCCTCCTTAATGGCGTTCTCCACTCAAGAAAAACCTATGACAACTAGATTTAAGGGGAAGTATTAAGTTTTGTTCTGAACCCCCTTCTCTTTCATGTTTAGCCTGTTACGACCGGGCACTCGGGTACACTAGGGCTCTTACACAGGACTCGAGTATGGCTCGCTGCCACAACGGAAACACACGATCCCAACCCCAGAGTACTGCCAGCCGAACAAAAAACGCCACTACCCTCCAGAGTTCTATCTGCTATAACGGGGTATACAAGAACTCGGTACTAGCGTTTCACACAACAGACTAATAACAAGACGGGAGTTATCTAGTCTGGTCAACAATCAAACAAAGAAGAAAGTACTACAACACTAAAGAATAGTGTTGGCCGAAGCCGAAGTAATCCACCCTTGAACTAAGAACTTAAGAAGTCCTCCACCCTCTACTTCGGATCGGCACTATTACGTTACGTTAAACAATAGTCCTCGAGCATCAAGCAAGGAATCTTCTGATAAGTTAGATGCTTCTCGAATACTCGTAAGAAGTAAGTATCGGATTTTGAACAGCAATTTAATGAATAACTCACTGGTAATTAAAGGCTTTAAATTGACATAAGAAGAATTATAAGAATAAGCAATAGGATATGGCAAACATTAAGAAGAAGTACTCCGACAATGCACTGGCAATAGCCTACTAAGATTGTGCTCGTGGGCCACTAATCTCTGAAGTAGCTAAGCGTGCCACACATGAAATCAATAGTGCTTAAACAATAATATACATAAGGAGAAGCTTCAATACTATACTGTATCTGCTGGTCGAGCAAAGTCTAGCTGGGATATCTAAGGTTAAGAGACAATGGCTGAGCAAGCGGCTCGTAGCCTAGCGAGGTCCTTAAGACTGTGCGGCCAAATTACGGTAATTGACGGGATGCTCTCTTGAGAGATCCAGATCACTAGTATCTGGTTCTCTCCTGGCGATCCTCTCAAAGTCAAGCAAATGAGATAGCACAGTGTTGGGTGGCACAGGCAAAAGCCCTCACTCGCAACACAGTGCTAAACTCCCACGGTACACAATCAAAAAAGACCCCCTAGGCTTCCCACGTCTCCGTTGCAATTGTGCTGGTTCAACCAACCTAGCACTCATAAGAAATCACAACTCGAGGAACCCTATCCCAGTCTAGCATTACCTAAACCAGCAGAAAACAGGAACATGAATAATAGTACACAGGGAAATACATATACGAGTGCAACAAACATCAATCAATCCTATTCTAGTTAACCCTTCCAAAAATAGGCTATCTAACAGGCACTTATCTCGTGAGAACTCAAGCGATAATACTTTGGCTGACTAAATCTGCACCAAAGGGGTCATTGAGGTTATAAACAGGGACGAGAAGAGAAGAAGGTAGGCTGTTCAGAGAGTAGAGAAAGTTCACATCAGTCGGAAGAATATGGATAGTTGCAAGGGATATGAGAGGTCGCTTTGCCTGATGAGTTCTGATCTAAAAATGGCGAGACCTCCCTTTTTATACTCGGCCCCGTAGCGAGCATAACGGCAATTTCCCACGCGCTGAGAGGGAGGAAGGGGGGAGGGAGGAGGGAGTGAGGCCTACACACCTCGTGGCGCGCTCACGGGCCGTCGTTACATAACTCTCTCTCTCATCATTGTATATAAGTCCCACACACAATACTTATAACTAATGATATAAAATAGAACTCGTTGACTTAGAAGAAAACAAAATACATAATGATAATACTTATAGTACAACGGTTCACATAAGCTGAGTTAGGAAACTCTACACAGACTACAGCCAAAGTTCCTGCCCTGACGATCCTAGCGAGAGTGGGGCCTGACTGGGCGTTCTGTACAGCATGCTCATACTCGACATGCGTCACACCTCCCCCAAGATTTTACTTGCTCAACCCTGAGCTAAAATCTGATATACAGAACCCCATCAAACCCCTCACACCCAGCGACCGCATGGCACTAAAACAACGCTGAGTTTATCACTAAAACACATCTTATAAAAAAAAAATTCACATTTCATAACTCCTCCCAACAATAGTAAAAGACATAATATCATGCTCCCAGAGCGAGCTTACAGCAGCTCAGCCGTGTGATAGTTCGTGGACTACTCAAACACTATAGGCTATGACAAACTTATACAATTATCTATATCAAAAAGAAAGAGTTTTTATATGATTTTTTTATATTTTAATATGTTTTTTTCCGGCTGCACTATAAGGGCAGCCTATTTTCTTCTATACCAAACGCTCAACAATCCTGCTTTACGACCCAATACGCTGGGCTACAACCGCGAGCCAACAAGCACCAAGCGCAAAATACTACTCAAACCAAAGCAGGAGGCTACCCGTGTGTCAATCTACCCAGGATCATATACCCCTGAACGACCACATGCAACCTCGTTGTCACAACCGGCAATATGGCTTATGTCCAGGTTATATACCAATAACCTTAGTGACCACCTGGTCAGCCTCATATTCCGATTGTGAAACTGGTCCAAGATCTCGAGAGGGTAATGATCTGGGTAAACTACACCGACCGGACCATAGGCTGGAACATAGATCTCGAAATGCCCCAGCGCATCATCGTCCTTTTCACTTTCATTCATCAGGCTCTGACACGTTGCTGGTGCATTCTTAAGTCCGTCAGGCACAACATTGCACTGGTAGGTACTCCCGTCCACAACAAAACCACATACCTCTTTAGCACGCTCGGACAAAGTTACAAGCAACGACCACTCACGACATTCCTTATCCCTCAGATCCTTCGTCCACACGTAATCCAGCTCTGCTTGCACCATAGGCTGTCGAGCAGGATTTATACGGCAGGGAATTAAACTGAGCCTTGCACTATCTCCAGCCTGCATGTCGGATTCTACCCCGTACCTCAGGCCTGGAGAAGCAACAAACATGCGAAAGTACTGCCATAGCCTAGTAAATAACTGCCTTGCACTGTCTCCACGAACAACATGCCTAGTGCCCTCCCACAACCCAGCCGAGACCGCAGCTTCTAACCTGTAGTCTCCCTCCTTCTCCACCTTCGTCCCTAGAACAGCCAGGTCATGAGAGGGACAATCAGTACCACCCGTGCAGTCACTCCCACAGTTCATTATTGCTAAGGCTTCCCCCGCCGATACCGTACATGCGCACCCCCGCATTCCTTGTGACGACATCTGCCTGCGCAGCATCACCGCTTTCAGCGACATGGCCAGATACAGTCGGTCTATGGTAGGGCTGTTGCATTAGACTAGAGCAGCATTGGGAGGCTATGCGACGACCGGGCACTGCGATACCACAGCCGACCTTACCAATCTGCTCAATGTCCTCCTTTTGACCACCACCCTTGGCAGCCATGGGTCGACCCTGACCTGGCAACCATGCCAAGGCCTCATCGCCCACCTTAAACCACCGAAACAACGAGGCTAACGGTCTTTTAACAGTCACATGACCTGCCTGCGGAACATCTCGCACCGCACCGAGTTGTGAGACTCAGGGGCTCGGCACGACCAGTGGGGTATGAACCGAGCTGGTGCTGGAGTGCTGCACACTGCTGCTCAGGCAGGTGCTCTAGCACTTCCACAGCCACCAGACTCGTGTCCCCCGCCCACTGCTTCGCCGAGACATGACAATCCCTACTCTCCTCCACCTGTGCCCTACTGCCCCCCCTCTCCTTCTCCACCTTGGCCGCGGCAGACCAACGCAAGGGACAGTAGGCTGCTCAGGTGGTTGCCTCACAAACTCCTCCTCAACAGGTTCACATGACATGCTTCCCCGTCCTCGTGTTTAATCTCGACAGCACCATTACCACACTTCTGAACTTCCGGATCCTCCAACTGCAGTTTACAAATATCTGAGGGAACCAACCTGTCTAGATGCTTCCGAAGCAACCCAAATCCTTCCCCAATATCAAACTGGAGCAATCCTTTTTTCTCTCCGTGTGCAACGTTGCTGCCTCGGAGTCTCTTCCGGCCCTACCTCCTCACTAGCTGTGACAGGTCCTGGGGCCTCTCCAGACTCTAACATAGGTGCCAATACTGAATCACCCAGGAGAGCCGCCGAGTCAAAACTCTTAAAACCAACTCCAGCTTTAGCCTCCTCCTGTTGATCGTTCCTCTGCTGGTCTGAAGACGGAGGACTAGGCTGTGACACTTTAGCTGCCCGAGCTCGGGTGACAGCACACGCCATGGGTTGTGCCTGGCACCGCTCGACACACTCTTGTTCTCCCCCACTCACGTCGGCCGGCCTCTCGGCAACGACTAAGGGTAGAACCTCAGAAGCGGGCATTGCAAAGTCGTTGCCGAGAAGAAGGTCGACGCCCTCCACTGGCAGTTTTCTCCACAATCCCAACATCCAATTCACGTGCCACACCATCCACCTCCAACTCCAACCGCACCAGCGGGTATGACCGAGTTGCATTAATACCCTGCACCACTACCACCCGAGCCGCATTTATAGGGTAGCCAGTCAAATTGTTCATCAGAGTCTGGGAAGCACCTGTATCACGCAAGACCTCTACTCCATGCTTGCGCCCCGCCCACATCACGCAACCCCGTCCTCTATGGTCGCAAAAAACATCCTGAGCAGGGTTCGAGCTCTCTCAGGTGTTTCTGCATTGGCTGTGCCTCAGCCTCTGACGAACTGCCCCGGGCAAACTCAGAAGACTTCGGAGACACACCAATGTTGCAGGCCAAAGACACAGCTGCTGTAGGTGGTTTGCTAGGACAGACTCTTGCAAAGTGCCCCTTTTCATGACAAAGATAACACTCCAACTCCCCTCTGGGCTTCCCTTGGTACTGGGAAGGGCCCGGCCCCTTCTTAAATGGGACGGTGTTAGTCTTGTGGTCAGTCTTGGTATCATAGCTCTTGTACTTGTTTGCATAATGTATATCACTAACTCGGGGGGGTGGGGTGTCACGCCCCTTGTTACCTGCCTCACTACGCTGGGCAGACCCGCACCCACGAATTAATGATAGCCGGAGGTCAGCCATCTCAGCTGCCTCCTGTAGAGTTTTAGGGTTCTTTTCTTTAATAGTTAAAGTCATATCTGCACCAGTACACTTATAAAACTGCTCGAGCAGAAACAGCTCAGTCAACTGTTCGGCCGTCTCAGCTTTCTCAGAACGTGTCCAGTTAGCAAGTTGCATCTTTTAAGTCCCCGGGCATGTTCAAGAAAGGTCGCCTCCCTAGTCTTCGTAACACCCCGAAACTTCAATCGATATGTTTCTGGTTGCAACTCGTATGCCCGTAGGACAGCTCTCTTCAATACTGGGTAGTCAATGCAAAACTCTAAAGGCAGTGCATCATAAGCCTTCAGACCCTTACCCGTAAGTCTTGAGGAGACTAGAGCTGCCCACTTCTCTTCAGGCCAATTATGCTCCCTACACTTCTTCTCAAAACGATTAAAAAATTCTGTGACTTCAGTTTCACTAAATGCCGGCACCAATTTGACTAAGTGAGACAAGGACTGTTCTCTTACTTGGCCCTCACGGCCCATCCGAGCCCCTGTCGACTCTGCACGAGTCTTATCTAAATCTATTTGAGCACAATATTTCTCTGAGTCGTATCTAAGCTCAGCCTCGTGTCTCCTGGTCTCATCCTCGTGCCTCCTGGTCTCATCCTCGTGCCTCCTAATCTCAGCCTCAATCTCCTTCTCATGCCTCCTAGACTCAATCTCATGCTTCTTCGTCTCAATCTTAGCCATCTCAAGTTTAAATATCATATCTGGAGACAGGCAGGAAGAGGGAGCTGCCACTACTGAAGGAGGGGGGGCAAGAACTGGGGAACCACCATACGCACCGCCCGAGGGCACTCCAATCTTCCAATTCTCATCCTCTGTGGGAGAGTGCTAACCTCCGGCAACTGAGTGGACGGCACTGTGGGAGTCGAGTGAGAGGGGATCTGGGGAGGAACCCCCCCAAACGCCCTCTCCTCCGAAACCCCATGTCGCCCACGCAACACCCAGGAAATTAGCTCCCCCTTGGACATCCCTCCAACATTGGATAGACCCAAAACCTTGGCTATCAGGTGCAAGCCATAAACATTCACCCCAGTCAGCCTCTCCTCCGTCACATGGTACTGCTTACTCACAAAAAGTCTAGCATCCTCCTCACTAGTTACTAACGGCACCTCCTCACTTAGCATCTCTCGCTCCTCGTCAGTACTAGGGCCCGACATACTGAAGTTCACCAAAAAATTCTCGAGACAAAAGTGTTAAACTCCCTTATGCAAGCACTAATTACTAAATTAACTGGAGTCTCTTAAATGCTCTCCTAATTGCCTTACAAAAAAAAATATTCTTCAATATGTACGCTAAAGTACGAACAAACAAATGTTGTACAACTCTGCAAAAAATTATACTGTTCACAAAATCCTAAGCAAGGTCGCCATTTGTTACGACCGGGCACTCGGGTACACTAGGGCTCTTACACAGGACTCGAGTATGGCTCGCTGCCACAACGGAAACACACGATCCCAACCCCAGAGTACTGCCAGCCGAACAAAAAACGCCACTACCCTCCAGAGTTCTATCTGCTATAACGGGGTATACAAGAACTCGGTACTAGCGTTTCACACAACAGACTAATAACAAGACGGGAGTTATCTAGTCTGGTCAACAATCAAACAAAGAAGAAAGTACTACAACACTAAAGAATAGTGTTGGCCGAAGCCGAAGTAATCCACCCTTGAACTAAGAACTTAAGAAGTCCTCCACCCTCTACTTCGGATCGGCACTATTACGTTACGTTAAACAATAGTCCTCGAGCATCAAGCAAGGAATCTTCTGATAAGTTAGATGCTTCTCGAATACTCGTAAGAAGTAAGTATCGGATTTTGAACAGCAATTTAATGAATAACTCACTGGTAATTAAAGGCTTTAAATTGACATAAGAAGAATTATAAGAATAAGCAATAGGATATGGCAAACATTAAGAAGAAGTACTCCGACAATGCACTGGCAATAGCCTACTAAGATTGTGCTCGTGGGCCACTAATCTCTGAAGTAGCTAAGCGTGCCACACATGAAATCAATAGTGCTTAAACAATAATATACATAAGGAGAAGCTTCAATACTATACTGTATCTGCTGGTCGAGCAAAGTCTAGCTGGGATATCTAAGGTTAAGAGACAATGGCTGAGCAAGCGGCTCGTAGCCTAGCGAGGTCCTTAAGACTGTGCGGCCAAATTACGGTAATTGACGGGATGCTCTCTTGAGAGATCCAGATCACTAGTATCTGGTTCTCTCCTGGCGATCCTCTCAAAGTCAAGCAAATGAGATAGCACAGTGTTGGGTGGCACAGGCAAAAGCCCTCACTCGCAACACAGTGCTAAACTCCCACGGTACACAATCAAAAAGACCCCCTAGGCTTCCCACGTCTCCGTTGCAATTGTGCTGGTTCAACCAACCTAGCACTCATAAGAAATCACAACTCGAGGAACCCTATCCCAGTCTAGCATTACCTAAACCAGCAGAAAACAGGAACATGAATAATAGTACACAGGGAAATACATATACGAGTGCAACAAACATCAATCAATCCTATTCTAGTTAACCCTTCCAAAAATAGGCTATCTAACAGGCACTTATCTCGTGAGAACTCAAGCGATAATACTTTGGCTGACTAAATCTGCACCAAAGGGGTCATTGAGGTTATAAACAGGGACGAGAAGAGAAGAAGGTAGGCTGTTCAGAGAGTAGAGAAAGTTCACATCAGTCGGAAGAATATGGATAGTTGCAAGGGATATGAGAGGTCGCTTTGCCTGATGAGTTCTGATCTAAAAATGGCGAGACCTCCCTTTTTATACTCGGCCCCGTAGCGAGCATAACGGCAATTTCCCACGCGCTGAGAGGGAGGAAGGGGGGAGGGAGGAGGGAGTGAGGCCTACACACCTCGTGGCGCGCTCACGGGCCGTCGTTACATAACTCTCTCTCTCATCATTGTATATAAGTCCCACACACAATACTTATAACTAATGATATAAAATAGAACTCGTTGACTTAGAAGAAAACAAAATACATAATGATAATACTTATAGTACAACGGTTCACATAAGCTGAGTTAGGAAACTCTACACAGACTACAGCCAAAGTTCCTGCCCTGACGATCCTAGCGAGAGTGGGGCCTGACTGGGCGTTCTGTACAGCATGCTCATACTCGACATGCGTCACAAGCCCCATTAGTTTCACACTCTCAATTCATACATACTAATGTACTGGTGACCGGTCAACTCAACCAGTAGACCATTTCAACCAGTAGCTCTCAACCAGTACCAAATCAACCAATTTAGGTTAGGTTAGGTTAGTACTATATTTTGGCACTGGTTTGGTTGGTCTGGGTTAATTTGGCGCTGGTTGAGAGCTACTGGTTGAAATGGTCTACTGGTTGAGATGACATGGAAACTATTTTACTACATAATGTAATTTGGCACTGGTTGAGAGCTACTGGTTGAAATGGTCTACTGGTTGAGATGACATGGAACCTATTGTACAGTCGAGCTAATAAGTGATGTCATGGCACCAATTATGTTTTGATCAATAATTGGTATCAGGAATATTTTCACACGATTTCTTGTTTTTTAGTGAGATATACCGACATGTTCCTACACTTACCCACCCTATTCAACAACTGACAGACATTAATACAGCCCAGAGGGAGCCAAACGTAACGACAGCTGAGACATGACTTATTAGCGCCACTGTACTACATAACGTAAACAGTATATAACCAACCGCGTGATGCCCTGCGAGTTGACCGTTGGGCGCCAGTTTGTTGTTATGGTCGGTCCTCAGCACATCAGCCCAACCCTTAGCAGTCCCATACACTAACCCGCCGTCCAGGTAAGGGGTGATCTCGTTCAGCTGGGGAGGGAGTAAGATAGGTTATGTGTTAGGTCTCAATTGTTTTGTGATTATTCGACGTTCGGCCCATTAGTTTGGCGATTTTAACACCTTTCGCCCCATTTCGTTGTCAATTTTAAGACCTTTCGTGCCATTTAGGTGTCGATTATTTCCTGGCGAGCGATAGCGAGCCTGAAATTTTAAGAGGAAACGGCCTTCGGCCGGGACATTTTTCTACCGAAAATTGTACAAATTTATCTTGAAGGGGGGTCTAGGTGGTGTTTTTCTAAGCTTGATGGAGGTCTAGAGATAAAACTAAGAAAACTAAGAAATAACCCGCCATCCAGGTAAGGGGTTATCTCGTTCAGCTGGTGGTGGGAGAGTCATATAGGTTATCACACCAGAGATTTAAGCCGGTATCACACAAGCGCTTTTTCACTCAACATTTATCCTCACAAGATCGGACGCACTTTGCTTTGGCAGACATACTTAAGAAGAGCCGAAGATAAACCTAATGCGTCTGCTGGTGCTTGGGATATAGATATAGTGCACTGAATTAGTTCAGTGGATATAGTGTGTTACGGCTGGATCGGCAATACATATTCGGGATTCTTGATCGTAGGACAGAAATGGCTTATGTGACAACGACACGCTCGATTCCAGTCCCAAATACTATATGCTCCAGACAACAAAAGCACCAACGCCCTACAGAGTTATCGTCTATGGTAACGAGGTACCTTAACTCGGCGAAAGTGTACAACAGGGGTAGGCTATGAGGCTAAACTCCCTCAGACATTTATAGGTTACGTTATTACTAAAGAAATGCAATACTCAAGAAACTACGTTAATATTAAGCCTCTAATAATGTAGAATAGAAGCAGGCTAAAGGTATGACAGTGAAATGCTAAATGACAAATGTACACGCCTACTTGAAAGCGCGTGCACTAGAATAACTGTCCCCTACTAACATGCACTAGCATGTAGCATACAAGATGTTCATGATCCAGTAGATACCTAATAATACACATGGAAGGAACATAAACAGTAGTCACTTATTGTAATAATGAATCTATATTTGGAATAACTAAAAGGTTGCAGGCAACAGTACTGCGCCGGTAGCCTACTACCGCATAGGCTACTTCGCTTCTCTCACTCTGTCTCCCCTCTGAGTCCGTATGCGCCCTACGCAACAGAACTCCGGACACAGCAGCAAAACGACAGTGCAGTTAATTGATACATGAAAGTATTAATAGTGTTGTCTTGTGTGTGAGTAATGTGTATTGTAAAGTGTTACATACATAAACTTAAAGAGAGCTGCAATGCATAGTAAAATAAAGATATAACCCACTCATCATCCCCATGTGTTCTAGCTAGCAGGCCAAGTCACAGGAACAACGAGTCCCAGCACCGAAAGCGAGAACCCAGGAAAAGACTGCAGAGAACACAAGGACAGATAAATTACGTTACTCTACTATACCGGCACTACGAGCGAGCTGTAGTCTCTGGTACTACACTCGCTCCTGGCTCGGTAGGCAAATCAAGGCTAAGTCCTCGCCCCTCTACAGACAACTCCTGGGCATGGTCGGGCTCTTACACATGGCACTAGTCTAGTCACAAATTGGATGATGAGCTGGGCATATAACTCGTGAACATGTAGAACGTTCACCAACTATCCTCATCAAGAAGATCGCTGTTCACATTAACCCCTTAAATCTAATACATGTAAATATATGCTTGTCCTAAGAGTAATACGAGAGGTGAGTGCTGAAACTCCTTTAGGACCTCAAGGGAAGGTTATGCATTTAAATAGAGAGAAGAATGAAATGAGAGTAATGTCGTCAGAGAGAAAGAGTGCAACCGTGAGAAATTGGGAGAGAGGGCAAGGGATGTTAGAATCTCAAAGGTTCTAGGCAACCTGATCATGGAACACACAGCGAGCCTCCATGCAATGTGCAGTACGACAACATGGGCAACCCAGGCAGCATAGGCAGGCGGCAATGGACTACCAACCCTGTCGCACCTAGCTATAAGCGCAAGGCTGCCAACCGGTCCATACGTCTGGCAACCACCACTCCGGCAGCGTGGCGCGTTGCTACCCTCTCGCTCTGAAGTCTAACTCACTCTCTCTCTCTGAATTCCTATTGTCTTATCTATCAACTTCTCTATTGATACTACATATTAAATGGAAGGTCTCGACATGGCTTAAAACAAAACCCACCACTGGTTAGCACATGACGAGACCTTTGCAGAGATACAAAGAACATAGTTATACGTTGTCACACTCAATATAAGCAGCCAGCACGGTACAACGGTACATGGTACCGCACCGTGGCGGTACAGTGGAGTACCAAGGAGTACAATCAGGTTACGTTGCCACGCACTGGGTGCGTCACAGCCCCCCCAAGACTTTAGATAATCGACCTTAGAAGCATTATCAAAATCTGACAGGCAACCAACCGACCTGCTACCCTTAGCTGCCACTAATTGCAAAAGGTGCACAACAACTGAAGTGTGAATTATACATAAAACACAATATCGCATGCATCATGCTACAACAATAAAGACTTACAAAACTAAAAAAAAAAAATTCTCGTTTATTTTATTGTTTTATAATCTTTTTGGACGGCGTTATGATAGCCTAATTTTACTCCTGCTTAACCCACACACCGTGCACGACTATCCTGGATCATCAACCCTTGATAGACAATCTGCTATCACGTTCTCACTCCCGGCAATATGCTGAATGTTGAGATTATACTCTTGGAGCATTAGGGACCACCTGGTCAACCGCATATTCCGATTGTGAAACTGATTTAGGAATTTCAAGGGATGATGGTCCGTATAAATCGTCACTACCGGGCCGTAGGCTGGAACATAAACTTCGAAATGTTTGAGCGACAAAACGATAGCAAGAAGCTCCTTCTCTATAGTCGAGTAATTCCTTTGTGCCGAATTAAACTTGCGAGAAAAGAAGCTCACTGGGTGTTCCAAGCCCTCGGAATCAGTCTGCAGTAACACTGCCCCGGCACCCACACCGCTGGCATCAGTCGCCAGCTGAAAACTCCTGGAGAAGTCTGGGGTTCTCAAAATCGGATGTGTACACAGCAGGTGCTTGACTAGGTCGAAAGCCCTCTGACACTCCGCAGCCCAACAGAACTTCACTGACTTCGACAGTAGATCAGTTAACGGTGCTAAGACAGTAGAGTATCCCCGGATGAAGCGCCTATAATAGCCTATCATACCTAGGAACCGCATGACCTGGCGCTTAGTGGTGGGCCTGGGAAACATATTGATAGCCTGTATCTTGCTCAGGGGGGGGCACACCCGGCCTAACCCGACCACGAAGCCAAGATACTGCACAGTAGCCTTTACAAACTCGCACTTCCTCAGGTTCACCACCAGCCCAGCATCGTGCAACTTCCCAAACAGGGTCTCTAAGTGCCTTAGGTGATTTTCAAAATTGTCATCATACACTATCACGTCATCAAGGTAGACCGTGCAGTTAGGGATTTCGTCACAAATATCGTTCATCAGGTTCTGAAACGTGGCAGGTGCGTTCTTAAGCCCATAAGGCATTACGTTACATTGGTAGGTCTTGCCATCTACCACAAAACCACAAACTTGCTTAGCTCGGTCCGACAGGGGTACTTGCCAGTAGCCTTTTACAAGATCAATTTTAGTAAGGTACTTTGCATTCCCTATCTTGTCCACGCTGTCGTCAACTCGAGGCAAAGGGTAAGGGTTGGTAGTGGTCAAGCCATTTAGCCTACGAAAATCTATGCAGAACCGCACCTTGCCGTCAGGTTTTGGCTGCAACGTGACGGGTGATGTCCACTTCACATAACCTTCAGTGATCATCCCTCTCTCAACCATGTACTTTAACTCCTCCCGTAAAGCTGGCAACTTTACCGGGGGCACACGGTAGGGCACTGACTTGAAGGGCACATTATCACCGACGTCCACGTCGTGCGTTACCTGAGTAGGGAGACCTGGGTGTTCGGCGAAAACAGAGGGGTATGACCTGAACAGGCCTAGGACAGCAGCACCCTGGTGCTCAGGCAGGTGGCTTACAGCTTGCCTAGCCTCTTGTTCAGTATTCCCCGCCCACTGTTCCGCGGAAATGACACAGTCCCAGCTATCCTCCTCAGCAGCATGACTGTCCCCACCTCCTTCTCCACCCTGGCCGCTGCAGGCCAGCACAGGGACAGTGAGAGGCTCTGAGGGGCGTCTCACATACTCTTTCATGAGGTTAACATGACATAACTGATGTTTTTTTCTACGGTCAGGTGTTGCAACGAGATAATCAAGGTCGGACAGTTTCTTAGCCACCACATACGGCCCAATAAACTTGGCAGAAAGGGGGTGTCCAGGCAAAGGTAAAAGCAACATTACCTCCTGACCCACCGAAAACTCCCGAAGCTTCACCTTGGTGTCATACTGGTGCTTCATGACCGCCTGTGCATTAACCAAGTTATTACCTGCCGCTGCCATGCAACCTATAAGTCTCTCCCGGCTCTCAAGGATATATTTAAGTACAGACCCCGGCTTCTCTTCGCCCTCCCAGATCTCTTTCACCATACTTAAAGGTCCTCTCACATTATGGCCAAAGACTAGTTGATTTGGACTGAACCCCAGGCTCTCTCCTGGGACTTCACGTGCAGCGAACAGAACATACGGCAGACCCAAATCCCAATCAGTGTCATGTTCTGCACAGTAACAGCGTAGCATACTCTTCAGGGTCGAGTGCCACCGCTCCAAGACTCCCTGACTCTCGGGATGGTAGGCCGACGACACTACAGAACATATACCGTGCAACTGAAGGGTTTGCTTGAACAATTTGGATGTAAAATTGCTCCCCTGGTCTGACTGCACCTCACGTGGAAATCCATAACGGGAACAGAACAATAATAAGTTTTTAACAACTGCCTTTGCCGAGCCGTTTCTCATGGGGTATGCGTCCGGGTATCTCGTAGCCACATCCATGATTGTCAACAGGAATTTATTGCCACTACTAGTAGGCGGGAAAGGGCCAACCAAATCTACTACAACTTTGCTGAACGGAGGCCCGGTGACAGGTATGGGAAACAAAGGTGCCTTCGGGATGGTCTGGTTAGGCTTCCCCGTTGTCTGGCAGGTCGCACACCCAGCCACCCATGCACAGACATCAGCCTTGACCCCAGGCCACCAGAAAAACCTGCCCAATGCCGCCAATGTTTTTGTTACCCCCAAATGACCCGCCACCGGCACATCATGCGCCAGACACAATAAGGACTCTCTATACTTATTTGGAACAACCACCTGGTCTACTACCCTCGCACCGCCCTCCCACTTCGATTTGGGGTCTAGAAATCTGCGGTACAATATCCTGTTGAGCCTAAAGAAATCTCCCGGCTTCGCATCCCCATCTTCCTCCAACTCTATGGCACCATTGCTATAACGAGCTAGGCTAGCGTCTTGCAGCTGCTGCTCACTAATGTCCCTGGGCGTCAATGCATCAAGATGGTTTTGTAATAAGACATTACCCCGGCTAGTAGGCTCTACTGCCTTAGTGGCTCTCGCTACAGCTCTTGCCTCACGCGAAGTCTTACCCAACTCTGCCTTGTTACACCCCATATCTGGGCCAGAGTCAACTCCCGTGTTTATTATAGGTCCAAGTACCGAATCACCGAGAAGTGCAGCAGAATCAATGTCCCTTTTCCTGCCCTTAGCAACCTTCTCCTGATCCTTCCTCCACTGTCCCCGAGGTTGAGTGCTAGGCTGTGCAGGAGCCGCAGAGCGAGATCGGGTTACCACACAGGCCATCTCATCCTGTTGGCACCTCCCAACCCATTCCCGATTCTCACCATCCACGTCGGCCGCCCTCTCGGCAACGACTAAGGGTGGAGTCCCGGAAGTGGGCACCGCAAAGTCGTTGCCGAGAAGAAGGTCGACGCCCTCAACTGGCAAACACTCAACGATCCCTACATCCAGCTCCCTGCACACCTCTCCCACTCTCAACTCCAACCTCACAAGTGGGTATGACCTCGTAGCATTTATACCCTGCACCACAACAACTCTGGCCGCATTTATCGGTTTCCCTGTGAAGTTCCTCAACAAAGTTTGCGAAGCCCCCGTATCCCTCAGCAAGTCAACCCTCCGTAGTTCACTCCCCCAGCTCACAAACCCGTGCCCCCGATGGCTACAGAAAGTGTCCCGGACAGGTGTCGAGCCTTCCGTACGCTTCTTTACCGCGTGTGCCTCAGCTGCTGACAACCTACCCCGGGCAGTTGCTGCAGCCTTCAGAGACACACCGATACTGTGAACCAATGACACCGGCTTAGCGGGAGTGTTACTAGGGCACTCACGTGAATAATGGCCTAGCTTCTGACATTTGTAACATTTCACATCCCCAATGGGCTTCTTCCCTTGTGCGGGCGAAGAAGGGGCCTGACCTTTAGTAAACGGGAGAGGCTTGTGTTTGTAGGTGTTATTAGGTGCAATGCATTTAGTGTGGTTATGTGTGTCATAGGATTTGTTATTATCGAAAACTCTGGTGGGTGGGGTATAGCGCCCCTTCTGCCCTGACTCAGCCCTCTGAGCGGCACCGCAACCACGAATCAATGATAATCTGAGGTCTGCCATCTTGGCAGCCTCCTCTACTGTCTTGGGACATTTTTCCTTAATGTTCAGCGTTAGATCGGTTCCAGTACATTTGTAAAACTGTTCCAGATAGAAAAGTTGCTTAATTTCCTCAGCCGACTCTGCGTGCTCGGACCGAAACCAGTTATTACCTGCATCTGTTAAGTCCCGTGCGTGCTCCATAAAACTGACGTCGCTCTTCTTATTCACGCCACGGAACTTCAATCTATAAGTTTCGGGTTGCAGTTCGTAGGCCCGGAGCACAGCCTCCTTCACCAGTCCATACACTACACTCTCGTCCAGTGACAGTGCATCGTAGGCTTTCAACCCCTTACCCACTAGACGTGATGAAACTAATGCTGCCCATTTAACCTCCGGCCAGTCATACTCACGACACTTCTTTTCGAAACGAGCAAAAAACTCAGTCACTGCTGTCTCATCAAATGCGGGTACTAACTTAATTAAATGCGAAAGTGAGTCTGTAACCCGGTGCCCACCACCGAGATGACGCCCCGTGGTCTCTACTCTAGACTTCTCGACATCCATTTCAGCCTGGTACCTGGTTGCATCCTGATTGGCTTGGATTCTAGCAACCTCTATGCGTTCTATACTAGCCTGTTGTATCTGAGTCTCCTGCAGCTTAAACTTAGCTAGTTCTAGCTGGAATAACATCTCAGGAGACAGGCCTGGGGGGGGAGAGCACAAAATGGGGGATCCACACCGAGACGTGTTTACGGGTAAGCCAGCTTGCCCTTGAGAACCCTCCTGCTGCATCGTGCTAAGACTCGCTGGCTGAGGGCCCAGCTCAGGGGTAGAGTGGAATGGAGGCTTGGAGGGAACCCCCCAAGACCCCACTCCACCCACCGCCCCATCGCCATCACCCAACAAACATGCCACCAAATTCTTCTTGGGCCAACTGTCAGGACAGTCCCGCCCCAAAACCGTGGCTAAACAGCGAAGACCGTAACAATCAATAGCCTGCAGGCGCTGTTCGGTCAAAGGTGTCTGCAAAAATGCCCGGGCATCCCTCTCTCCACTTATAACACTCCCCTCCCTAAATATCTGTTGTACTTGCTGGTCACTAGGCTGTACCGTGTTATCCTCCCCCGTAAATGATGAGTCATTAGACATAGTGCTGGTTATACAATTGCTGTTCATAAAAAAAAAGAAGTGCTTATTACTAATTGCAGTCTCGACTCACAAAATGTTAAAGATGCTTGAATGACTCTACTCTAGACACCCCTAACGAAACAATCTGCAAGTCCACCAATACAATAATGACACAATAAAAATTCCTCCAATATGCAAGAAAATTCTAGCCAGCTCTACTAGGTAGCATAGAATAGTTCTCCAAAAAACATGTGATAGGATACTACTGAATCTTGTGCAAGGTCGCCATTTTGTTACGGCTGGATCGGCAATACATATTCGGGATTCTTGATCGTAGGACAGAAATGGCTTATGTGACAACGACACGCTCGATTCCAGTCCCAAATACTATATGCTCCAGACAACAAAAGCACCAACGCCCTACAGAGTTATCGTCTATGGTAACGAGGTACCTTAACTCGGCGAAAGTGTACAACAGGGGTAGGCTATGAGGCTAAACTCCCTCAGACATTTATAGGTTACGTTATTACTAAAGAAATGCAATACTCAAGAAACTACGTTAATATTAAGCCTCTAATAATGTAGAATAGAAGCAGGCTAAAGGTATGACAGTGAAATGCTAAATGACAAATGTACACGCCTACTTGAAAGCGCGTGCACTAGAATAACTGTCCCCTACTAACATGCACTAGCATGTAGCATACAAGATGTTCATGATCCAGTAGATACCTAATAATACACATGGAAGGAACATAAACAGTAGTCACTTATTGTAATAATGAATCTATATTTGGAATAACTAAAAGGTTGCAGGCAACAGTACTGCGCCGGTAGCCTACTACCGCATAGGCTACTTCGCTTCTCTCACTCTGTCTCCCCTCTGAGTCCGTATGCGCCCTACGCAACAGAACTCCGGACACAGCAGCAAAACGACAGTGCAGTTAATTGATACATGAAAGTATTAATAGTGTTGTCTTGTGTGTGAGTAATGTGTATTGTAAAGTGTTACATACATAAACTTAAAGAGAGCTGCAATGCATAGTAAAATAAAGATATAACCCACTCATCATCCCCATGTGTTCTAGCTAGCAGGCCAAGTCACAGGAACAACGAGTCCCAGCACCGAAAGCGAGAACCCAGGAAAAGACTGCAGAGAACACAAGGACAGATAAATTACGTTACTCTACTATACCGGCACTACGAGCGAGCTGTAGTCTCTGGTACTACACTCGCTCCTGGCTCGGTAGGCAAATCAAGGCTAAGTCCTCGCCCCTCTACAGACAACTCCTGGGCATGGTCGGGCTCTTACACATGGCACTAGTCTAGTCACAAATTGGATGATGAGCTGGGCATATAACTCGTGAACATGTAGAACGTTCACCAACTATCCTCATCAAGAAGATCGCTGTTCACATTAACCCCTTAAATCTAATACATGTAAATATATGCTTGTCCTAAGAGTAATACGAGAGGTGAGTGCTGAAACTCCTTTAGGACCTCAAGGGAAGGTTATGCATTTAAATAGAGAGAAGAATGAAATGAGAGTAATGTCGTCAGAGAGAAAGAGTGCAACCGTGAGAAATTGGGAGAGAGGGCAAGGGATGTTAGAATCTCAAAGGTTCTAGGCAACCTGATCATGGAACACACAGCGAGCCTCCATGCAATGTGCAGTACGACAACATAGGCAGCATAGGCAGGCGGCAATGGACTACCAACCCTGTCGCACCTAGCTATAAGCGCAAGGCTGCCAACCGGTCCATACGTCTGGCAACCACCACTCCGGCAGCGTGGCGCGTTGCTACCCTCTCGCTCTGAAGTCTAACTCACTCTCTCTCTCTGAATTCCTATTGTCTTATCTATCAACTTCTCTATTGATACTACATATTAAATGGAAGGTCTCGACATGGCTTAAAACAAAACCCACCACTGGTTAGCACATGACGAGACCTTTGCAGAGATACAAAGAACATAGTTATACGTTGTCACACTCAATATAAGCAGCCAGCACGGTACAACGGTACATGGTACCGCACCGTGGCGGTACAGTGGAGTACCAAGGAGTACAATCAGGTTACGTTGCCACGCACTGGGTGCGTCACAAGTGGTATTCACGACTTGGTCGATGTTAGGTCAGGGAGATTGCCTTTACAACGGGCGGGGGTCCCCATTTGGTTTGTTATTATCACGTGAATGAGTTGACCGACATTGATCTTTCTTTTCATATTTCTTTAATTATTCTTTTTGCCTCTTCCTTCTTTTTATCTTCTCGGAATAGTATCATGTATCTTCTTCATATATGGCCTGTTTAGTAAATCCTTTTATCTTCTCGGAATAGTATCATGTATCTTCTTCATATATGGCCTGTTTAGTAAATCCTTTTATCTTCTCGGAATAGTATCATGTATCTTCTTCATATATGGCCTGTTTAGTAAATCCTTTTATCTTCTCGGAATAGTATCATGTATCTTCTTCATATATGGCCTGTTTAGTAAATCCTTTTATCTTCTCGGAATAGTATCATGTATCTTCTTCATATATGGCCTGTTTAGTAAATCCTTTTATCTTCTCGGAATAGTATCATGTATCTTCTTCATATATGGCCTGTTTAGTAAATCCTTTTTGTTTCTTGACATGAAATGGGATGAATGTAAACAAACAAATGCACGCCTTTTGTATTTTGTTTCATAGGAGAGGCGGCCAAGCCTTTGGATCGGAAGAATACGCCGAGGACTGGGAGCGGAGAAACTCGAGAAAAGAAAATAACACGTTGGTTCCCTTCATTTCCCAGTGAAATATGACACCTCTGCAAAATTTGGATACTCAGACCTCATCGGAGGTCGGGTAAAAACACGACCGTATGAACAGCCCTTTAACCCTCCGTTCCCGGAAGGGCTCTTGAACGCCCATAAAAAAGCATATAACAGGTACCCGGAAGGCCTCTTAAACACCCATGACGTCACAGCCTGTGAGCTTGCTGTGCGAGGCGTCGGTCCGACGCATGTAAACAACAGC
Organism: Lithodes maja; assembly: GCA_037953745.1. NCBI lineage: Eukaryota > Metazoa > Arthropoda > Malacostraca > Decapoda > Lithodidae > Lithodes > Lithodes maja. The sequence continues at coordinate 60,703 of JBAKBP010008122.1, read as the reverse complement.
CGGCTGGACCGACGCTCCGCATCTCCGGCCACAAGAAGGAGAGCGTCGCTTGTTCGTGTGTGCCTGTATGTTGTTGTTAAGTATCGAAAAGTGGTGTAAAGTGGCTGTTTTGGCCATAAAGTTATCTCCAATGAAATCATCATCACAGCTCAACCAGTTGACTTAGAGAGCTCTACTTAATGCCATTCTACAGGTAAATAACACAGCTACGCTTGGGGATGCGCGGGAATGCGGGAAGCAGTCTGATTAACGAATATACGGTAGCCTAGCCTAGACGTTTTTCGGCCAAAACACCCGGGTTTCGAGGAATATATATATAATACATAGCCGGGGCTGGAGGGTTAAGGATAGACTGACTGTTTCCTTAGTCTATTAATTCATTTATTCATATTTTTTTTTAGTTTCCTCCCTAGACCTCCATCAAGCTTAGAAAAACACCCCCTAGACCCACCTTCAAGATAAATTTGTAAATTTTTCGGTAGAAAAATGTGCCGGCCGAAGGCTGGTTCCTCTTAAAATTGCAGGCTCGCTATCGTTCGCCAGGAAATAATCGATACCTAAATGGCACGAAAGGTCTTAAAATTGACAACGAAATGGGGCGAAAGGTGTTAAAATCGCCAAACTAATGGGCCGACTGTCTTATAATTTCAAAACTAGTGGGGCTAAACATTAGGGAGAAGGGGGTCCAGAAAAACGGTCTGCCTCCCTTAATAGTCATAAGGCAATCTTCTAAAATAGCCATAAGACCAAGAGAAGATCTAATTCAACTGCCAATATTATTAGGCACTAAATTAGAGGTGCTAGGCTGGAGAGTAGGAAACACAAGAGATATAAAAAAATATAGTTTCTATACATAAGCCTGAAACACGTTAAAAAAAAAAATACAAAGACAATAGACAATCATATAAAACAATACAAAGACAATAGACAATCATATAAAACAATACAAAGACAATAGACAATCATATAAAACAATACAAAGACAATAGACAATCATATAAAACAATACAAAGACAATAGACAATCATATAAAACAATACAAAGACAATAGACAATCATATAAAACAATACAAAGACAATAGACAATCATATAAAACAATACAAAGACAATAGACAATCATATAAAACAATACAAAGACAATAGACAATCATATAAAACAATACAAAGACAATAGACAATCATATAAAACAATACAAAGACAATAGACAATCATATAAAACAATACAAAGACAATAGACAATCATATAAAACAATACAAAGACAATAGACAATCATATAAAACAATACAAAGACAATAGACAATCATATAAAACAATACAAAGACAATAGACAATCATATAAAGCAATATCTTGGCTGGGCTGGGGTCCTCAGCGTCACAGGTGGTATCTTGGCCGGGGTGGGCGCCTCTGAACCACAGGTCAGGTGGTACCATATCTTGGCCAGGCAGGAGGCCTCGGCATCACTGGTAGGGTTGGTAGCGTGACCGTCTGAGGCTGTGGGGGGCTCCAGAGGTCAGCCATTATATCTGGTTCCAGGCAGCAAAGAACGCGGGGCAGCTCATCCTTTCAATGCTGGTCCAGCTCCTGGTCTGTGTCCTTTGGGAAGTTGCCAGTTATAAACCGTTTCAGTTCCTTAACTTCGGGATACACGGAAGCCAGGACTGAGTTCAGTGGTGGCTACAGCAGGCAGGAGGGTCTGGTCAAAGGTCCTTCTTTAGAAGTAGGGTTGTCAGCGCTATTGTCTTTATATTTCTCTTCCTTGGATCTATAACTGCCAATACTGTTCACCAGTCTAGTCTCAGTAGCTGGCGTCCTTCCGTCCTTCGGAGTCGGAGAGGAGAAGCTGAGCTCAGGGGAGTCTCAGGTGTTCTGATCTCCTGCTCACCACGTTTACCATTCTACCAAATAATTCTTCAACAAAGACCTACGCCACAGTTTCTGGTTTCCTTTGCGACCAGTGACACTTGGCCGTGTTTAGTTGCCAGAGGACACCATCACAACAACAAAGTGGAAGATTCAACAATAGTGATGTATCCTATCTAATATGGTAGAAGCCATTATTATAAAGATATGAAGGTTGCCATTATCACTTACCATAGTAATGCCAAAAGACTGAATCTGGATTATTTTATTGTTTACATGTTTACGTCGCTAGTCATCTTTGCAACGTGATTGCCTTCTGATTGCAAACAGTCGCAAACGTGATTTGTCAAATGAGAGGCTATCAAGTTCAGTAGAGCTATCAAGTTTGCTTGTTTGAGTGTACTGAATGCATCGTTGAAATTGAAATCTGGCACCTTGCTGGTTTCCTAACAAACTGAACTGAACTAGAGCACACCTAACTGAAATAAACTTTATTGAAGCGAACTGAACTAAACTAAACAAGTGTACTAACTAAATTAAAGCCAACTGAACTGAAATTATCTGTAGTGAAGTGAACTGAATTAAGCTGAACCGAACCAGATCGAACCCAACTAACCTGCTGCCTGGGATTATTAGGAGAGAACCCGGTGGTCATATCGTGCCTGGTCCTGAGCAGCGGGAGGATGGTGACGCCCGGATTACTCTGGTGGTACTCGTGGCCAGGCTCTATGGGGATGTTGAAGTACTCGGGGGGACAGCCGGCTCTCTGGGCATCTAGAATCTCCTCCACTACCTGCTGGCCTGTATGACAAACACTTGGATTAGGTTTCTGGGTTTTTTCTAGGATTCGGGGAAGTATAACAGTTGCTGACGAGGGATGGGTGGTTAGCTCTGACTCATGGTCAATGGGTCGAGGTTATAATTGTCAGATTAGGGAAAGTAGAATAACTATATATATATATATATCTCCACTCATCTATCTATCTATCTCAAAACACTACAAAATACTTACCAAAAAAGACCTGGAAAGCCGTTCTGCCACTCTTGGACAGCAGTCCGTTGTTGCCGCTCATGAGTGTCTGGCTGACGTTAAGTGGGTTGGCGGATCGATTGACCGGCTGATACACCCCATCGCTGTATGCAGGGGCCAGCAGCCGCAGGAGTGGGGTGTCTGGGGGGAGGAGAGAGGTCATTTAAGGGAAGGCAGACCGATTTTCTGGACCCCCTTCTCCCTAATGTTTAGCCCCACTAGTTTTGAGATTATAAGACGTTCGGCCCATTAGTTTGGCGATATTAACATCTTTCGCCCTATTTCGTTGTAAATATTAAGACCTCTCGTGCCATTGAGGTGTCAATTATTTCCTGGCGAGCGAAAGCAAGCCTGCAATTTTAAGAGGAACCGGCCTTTGGCCGGAAAAACTTTCTAGCGAAAAATTTACAAATTGATCTTGAAGGGGGGTCTAGGGGGTGTTTTTCTAAGCTTGATGGAGGTCTAGGGAGGAAACTAAAAAAATATATGAATAAATGAATTAATAGACCAAACAAACGGTCAGTCTCCCCTTAATGGAAACTTATGGTTGTGTGTGGTATTAATGCCAGGTGTTCATAATTAGCAGCATATATGTCGCTACAACATCTACGTTATAACTGAGTAACCCCAAGATAGTAACAAGACAATTTACCCTCAGCTGGAAAACAACTGACTCTAGTTTACTGTTGATGGGTAGGAGTTTAAGGGGAGGTTTTTAGTTAGTTTAAGGGGAGGTTTTTAGTTAGTTCGCTAGACTTCCATCAAGCTTAACATTACAGCCTCACTTAACCCTTTTCACCACCACAGATCCTTCCTAAACTGCACAAAATCGTCTAAATGTAACTAGAATCAAACAAACAGGACGTCGCTGGCACAGAAGGGGTTAATAATTTTGATTGGAAATAAGTTCATATCATGAATTGATTTCTGGACCTTGTAGGAGCAAGATTCTAATCACTGAGGCAGAAGGAAATAGCGGTGGAGAGGGTGAGGTAAACAACTTTGTTTTGTTCTATGTGTATGAAGGAGACAAAAGGCAGGTTGCCTGTAACGAGCGTCTCCCCCAAAGCCGAAAGAGTGACACGGCCGAATTCAAGGGACGTTGGGGTCGAAATGCCTGGACACACGAAGCTTAAAGCAGTTTAAGTCATAAGATGAGGGAAAGATTGATTGAGGGAGAGAGCTCCAGAATTCTCTTGTTGAGTAGAAAAAAAGACTGAGAAAGTTTGTCAATTGTAGGGTTGAAGAGCTGGACAGAATAGGAGTGGGACTGTGTTGAAAGGCGGGTGCTTCTGACTCGCCGCAAGGGAGGGGATATGCACTGAGAGAGCTCTGATGAATACTGATTGTTGTAATATCGATAGTAGAGTGAAAGAGATAAAACATTGCGGCGTGTAGAAAAAGATTGTAGGGAACTAGTAAGAGGAAGTGAGTTGATGAGACAACAAAATGCTTTGAACTCTACTCGTTCGAGAAGTGCTGTATGGGTGGAGCCTCCCCACACATGCAAACAATACTCGATGCAGGGGCGCACTGTGCCCCGATACAGAATAAGAAGCTGTGCGGGGGTGAAGAACCCACGGAGACGATTGAGCACATCTGACGTTTGGGAAGCTGTTTTAGCAAGAGTGGTAATATGATCTTTCCAAGAAAGGTTGGATGAAAAAGATACACCTAGAATGTTGAGAGAAGATGAAGGGTTGATTTGTGTATTGCCTGAAGAATACCGGTAGTTGATAGTCTTGTGGAAGATTTTGATGGAGAGATAGAGGCAGAAACTGTGTAAACAAATAACACTAAAAGTCTCTCATAAGTTTTCATTCAATTTTGTATATTTGTGGTTGCAACACAATGAGTGGTAATCATTTCATGGTATCTATAAATGATGATAATTTGTTACGCCGAGAGTTAAACAATGAGGATAGCCAAGAAGCGCCCAGCAGTACAACACCAGCCCCAACACCAAGGACAACACCAGCTTCAGCTTCGACCAACGGAATACCTGTAATCCAGACAACTAACACAGTGCCCCCACTAAAGGGTACATCACACAGTCAGGAGTGCGAGCTAGAGTCAGTTGGAGTTGGGGACAATTCGGACTCGCGGGCCTATTCGTGGTGAAAATTGATGACTCATAATGACTCTAGCGACTCCTAACGACTTCTGTTAGACTCCCACTCGCTCGCGGTGAAAATCAATAACTCCTAGTGACTAGCGACTCCTAGTGACTCCTAGTGACTCCTGTTAGACTCCCACTAGCTCGCACTCCTGGCTGTGTGAAGGCCCCTTAAGCCATTTTTCTTTACCCCCTGCCACCCCGTTCTCTCACACACAAACTGGTACAACCAATCACAGAGCGCCACCCACTAAGTAGCTTACTTCCCCCCACACATGCTATAGTCTATTCGCTGTAAGTAGGCGAGAAATCATGACCTTTATTCTCTGTAACTCAAAAAGGGCTAGAGCAAATTGGCTGTAAATTTCCACATCTATTCCTTGACTGACTCTTCCCAAATGGTAGAAATCTATCTATCTATCTATTGCCTGACGCCGTGATCCCCGAAGGCGTGGCCACGAACGAACCGCCCCCATGCACCTCTGTCCCCAGTCAGTCGACGTCCCTCCTCCCAACCAGCACCGCCTTCATCCATATATTTCTTCACTCCATCCTTCCACCTCTCTTTTGGTTTACCTCTCCCTCTCTGTCCTTCCACCTCGCTCTCGTACACCCTCTTAGTCATTCTCTCGTTTCCCATACGTTCCATATGGCCGAACCATCTCAAGGTGTTCCTTTTCACACTATCCAGCACATCTACCTCCACACCACACCTCCATCTTACTTCCTCATTCGTCTGTCTATCCCTCCATATAACTCCGCATTGGTAGAAATATTAGCTCGATTACTCTAGTCGTTTGCGAGTTACAGAGGTTAGAGGTCATGATTTCTCGCCTACTTACAACGAATCGAATCGACTATACCTTAAAGACAGAAGAGCACCGGGCCAGAGAAACAAGGACACAAGAGCCGCCCCAACCCCACCACACAGGTTCTTTCTCCCATTAACCCCTTCTATACCTTAAAGACAGAAGAGCACCGGGCCAGAGAAACAAGGACACAAGAGCCGCCCCAACCCCACCACACAGGCTCTTTCTCCCATTAACCCTTCTGTACCTTAAAGACAGAAGAGCACCGGGCCAGAGAAACAAGGACACAAGAGCCGCCCCAACCCCACCACACAGGTTCTTTATCCATTAACCCCTTCTGTACCTTAAAGACAGAAGAGCGCCGGGCCAGAGAAACAAGGACACAAGAGCCGCCCCAACCCCACCACACAGGCTCTTTATCCCATTAACCCCTTCTGTACCTTAAAGACAGAAGAGCACCGGGCCAAAGAAACAAGGACACAAGAGCCGCCCCAACCCCACCACACAGGCTCTTTATCCCATTAACCCCTTCTGTACCGGCGACGTCCTTTTCAATTTATTTTGGCTATTATTAGACGCTTACATTCAGCTCTGGAAGGACGTCTACCAATTAAAAGGCTACATACTATCTCAAATAATCCTTTTACTACCAAATATCCTTCCTAAGCTACATACAATTGTATAAATGCAGCTGAAATAAAATATAAAACACGTCTCCAGTAAAGAAGGGGTTAAGGACACTGAGATCAGGAGGAACAGAAAAATGAGCAAGGAGCGAGTGAAAGATTGTTCAGCTCACGTACCCCCTCTCCTAAAATAAGCAACCCTTTATTAAGGGAGCCCACCTCGCTTTTTTTATCTTTCTCTCCCTCTCTCTTTGGCTTGTATCCATTCGGCCCCATTCAGCCCCATTCAGCCTACTGTTTCAAGACGTTTACCCCATCCAGGTGTCAATATTTTCCTGGCGAGTGGTAGCGAGCCAGCATATATATATTTTTATTTTGACAGCAAGCTAAATTTGTACTTTTTTTTTATAGAAAAATGTCTCCGGCGAAGCCGGATTTCTCCATAGAATGCTGGCTCACTATCACTCGCCAGGAAGAAATCGACACCTGGATGGGGATAAACGTCTTAAAACAGTTGGCTGAATGGGGCCGAATGGATACAAGTCAGGGAAAGAGAGAAATGGAGAGAAAGATAAAAAAAAAAGCCAGTGACCCCCCTTAACGACTTACCCCCCTAACCCCTCAGCTACCCTTGCTCTCAAGCATAATTATAGTCTATTCGCTGTAAGTAGGCGAGAACTCGTGACCTCTCTCCTCTGTAACTAAAAAGGGGCTGGAGCAAATTGGCTGTAAATTTCAACATCTATTCTTTGACTGACTCTTCCCAAATGGTAGAACTATTAGCTCGATTACTCTAGTCGTTTTTGAGTTACAGAGGTTAATTTTCTGAAGATGTGTAGAGAGGGGAGAAGGGGTGTTGGAGAGAGAGAGGAAGCTGTTGGAGTGGCTTTGTTGTGTGTGTTATTAGTCTGTATACGTAATAACAGCTGGGACATGACTTATTAGCGCGACCTGAGTTATGATATTGCCTTACCGACGGCTCCGAGGCTGGGTCTAGCAAAGTTGTTGTACCAGCCATCATAGCCTTCATACTCCACATGTCTCTCTGCTTCACCACCACCACGGCATCTGGAACAAAAACATTCATTAGTTAGTTAACCCCTCCAATGCCAGCGACGGTGAATCGCCGTCAGTAGATAAGTCACTCCCCAGTCCCAGAGAAGGCTGGGAGCCGTCAGTAATGTACTTTCCTTGTAACTGCCTGTACAAGCCTGTACCTGGTACCACGACCGTTTGAGCACTGTTCTCGATATGGCAACACTTCTCAGCTTATATAAGACCCACTGAAGGGTGGGAGGGCTGGACACGCACAAGGGACTGGAGTTCTCGCAGAGAGGCTCTAGTCCTGACGTTCTTCTTGACTTACAGTGTGCTGGCTTAATAATCCAATAGGGTTGATAGCCTCTGAAGTCTTATTTAAAAAAAAAAAAAAAAAAAAGGGAGGGCCATTGTTGCTTCATCTCTTGAGGGGGAAAGTTGTTCTCTCTTGCCATTTTGGCCACAGTGCTTGGGACTGCAGGGGACTTTTCAACTGTAGGGTTAAGGAGACAGTGGCCGTTTGTTTGGTCTATTATAATAATTCATGTATTCATATATTTTTTTAGTTTCTTCCCTAGACCTCCATCAAGCTTAGAAAAACACCCCCTAGACCCCCCTTCAAGATAGATTTGTACATTTTTCGGTAGAAAAATGTTCCGGCCAAAGGCCGATTCCTTCTAAAATTACAGGCTCGCTAACGCTCGCCAGGAAAAAATCGACACCTAAGTGGCACGAAGGGTCCTAATATTGACAAAGAAATGGGGTGAAAGGTCATAAAATCCCCAAACTAATGGAACCAACGTCTTAAAATCTCAAAACTAGTGGGGCTAAACATTAGGGAGAAGGGGGTCCAGAAAAACGGTCTGCCTCCCCTTAACCCCTTCAGTACCGGGGACGTCCTTTTCATCATATTCTGGCAACTATTAGACGATTTTATTCAGCTTAGGAAGGACCTCTAGCCATAAACAGGGCTTCCAACTATCCCAACCAATTACACTTTTACCTACCACAGATCTTTCCGAAGCTGCATAATATCGTCTATACCTAACTCAAAGGGTTATAATAGGCCTTCAGAGGCTAGCATCAACCCTTCTGGATTATTAAGCCAGCACACCTCGCTTTTTGTTTTTCTCTTTCTCTCCCTCTCTCTTTGACTTGTATCCAATCGGCCCCATTCAGCCTACTGTTTTAAGACGTTTACCCCATCCAGGTGTCAATATTTTCCTGGCGAGCGGTAGCGAGCCAGTATATATATATTTTTGTTTTGACAGAAAGTTAAATGTGTAAATTTTTCGATAGAAAAATTTCTCCGGCGAAGCCGGATTTCTCCATACAATGCTGGCTCGCTATCGCTCGCCAGGAAGAAATCGACACCTGGATGGGGATAAACGTCTTAAAACAGTTGGCTGAATGGGGCCAAATAGATACAAGCCAGGGAAAGAGAGGAAAGGAGAGAAAGATAAAAAAAGCCGTTGACCCCCCAGCACACTGTAAGTCAAGAATTTGTTAGTAGTCTTGGCAAATCCAACGTCAAGGCTATTAACCTAATTGCAATGACGACTTGTCTATTTTGACTGCTATGTCGTCATTCCAACCGCGGTTAAAAAGAAAACGTCTAGAGTCTACTCCTTATCTTGCTCTAGGAGACGTTGTACATTAACCAAAACTACCACCGAAGGTGAAAAAAGCATAGAAGAGAAGAAAAAGGGGTTTACCTTAGTTACCGCTTAAGGCCCATCCCGTGTTCCGTCATGTGCAGATCACTGTCGAACGTGCGCATGAGCGACCCTCTCTTGTTATCATTTTTTCACGCGCCTCCATTGATTGAGTCCGCTTTTGTTGTGCTCCTTCAATTCACCCTGTTTTAGGTTCGTTTCGGCTTTTCTGGCCTTCTTTTTGCTAGACAGATGTTACGTGATCTAGGACACACCTAAATGGGCTCCTTAGTGTGTTTAATGGAGACGCGTGTGGAAATAGCTACCGAAGGTACGGGGGCGCTTGGCGTTCCCCGTCTATATGTTTTCATTCTTTCTCTTTTCATATTCTTTTTTCCTGTTAGTCTGGGCATAGTTTAGCTTTTAGCTTCGATTAGCCTAGCTTGTTTATCATTCAGGAATTGCTATGCCCTTATGAGTTCTCATTTTTTTCATAGCCTAGGTGTACAGTTGGTTCACAATCTGAGATTTCGTGGTGGCGGTGCTGTTTGTAGGTTTGTGTCAGCCGCATAACTAGCGTTATTCCCGAGTCCCCCCTTTCGAGCCTTCACTGTGTCTCAAGGGCCTGGGCGCTTAGTGGTTCGTGATACCCAGAGGTACCCCACGGGGGCCTCTCCCTCACTCCACAGGGTTTTTTCGCCCCTGACACATTCTCTACTCGCGGCTAGGCCACCCTTTTTCTCACCAGTTTCATTACTGGTTTTTTGTGTTTCCCTTCCTGTTTTCACCTCCATCCTTTCATAACTTTTGCCCAATCCTGGGGTACCCCACGGGGGCCCCTGTTGTGCCAAACCACCCAACCTGCCACTTCTCCTCATGGGCTTTGCTCTATCTCTGTGGGTTGGGTGGTTCCCAGGGGATGTGCCTCCTCTCCCCTGGTGTGCCTTCCTTGCCTCTCCCTTGACCGGTCGAGTCAGGATATTATCAAGGAAGACACTGCTCAGCTAGATGGTCACGGTCATCTTCGCTTGGAGTTCATAAGGAGTTGACGCTTGTTTGCCGGCCTTTTTTGGTTTTCCTAGACGCCCCTCTCACTTGTTCGGCACCGGGCCCTCTTGGCAGGTCCCGCAAATTTGCGGTGTGCTCGATTCGGCCCTCTGGGTCGTTTCGGCTCCCCGCAAATTTGCGGAGATCGCTGGGGGGTCGCGTGACGATGTGGGGGGTTTGTGTCGGTACGGATCTACCTCCATTGGCCCGCAAATTTGCGGTTATAGTTGGCTTTCACTGTTGACCCTTTTTTGTGTCATATTGTTGCCTGATACTATATTGGTGTATGCACTTTCCTGGTGTTATAGGCCCTGCATATAAGATGTTGAGTGGTGGTTAACACTTTCTCCATCTTTGCAGGTTCTGCTGGTGCTCTTCCGCCTCGGCCGCCCTCCTCACCTACCTCTGTGCTCCCGGTTTAGGGTGAGTGTACAGATGACTGTTTGCATGTGTGTTCCTGTTTCCCCATGCTCCTTCCCTGGTTCTTCTTGGACATTCTCTACACTTACACCTTCGACGTGCTGCTTCTGGTGTGTGTTCTTCTCGTGCTGGTCGGCTGCTTTGCTTTCGCCTTGGTTGTCGCTCCCCGTGCTTGGTGAGCCACATGTCCTGCTTGCGCCACTCGCTCTTTGTGTCCTCTACGGCCTACCTCCCTGCTCTGTGTGGCCCGTGTCTGGCCCTGGTGGTTGTGCTGCTCCATGGCCCTGGTTCCTCGGCGGTGGCTGTGGCCTCTGCTTCCCTTCCGTCGGTGTGGCCGATGGTCTCCCGCCACATTGGGCCTGTGGGCCGCCGTTCCCCGGCTTTTGTTGCCGCCCGGTTCCGCGTCACCCTGGGTATCCCTGACCCGACTGCCGGCCGTTCACCCCAGCCCGTAGCCTCGTAGGTGGCGCTCTCGTCTCACTCGCGAGGGGTCGGGGGTTCCCTCCCAGACCGGGCGGTGCCGAATTGGGCTTGTCTCCTTTCATGTGTTAGCCTCAGTTCACCTAGCTGTAAATAGGTACCTGGAATTCGTGGACGACGTTGTGCCGTCCCATCTGGGGTTGGCACACATGGTACAAGGCGGGCTGGGTATCATATGGTTCCCCTACGCTACTGGTCAACCTAAGCCTCCACGCTCTCGCTCGCCTCGCTCCTGCCCCTCGTCGTCCTCCTGTTCGCCTTGACGTCGCCCGTCGCCCTCGTCTTGGTTCTCGCCCTGAGGCCGGGGTTAGCGGCTCTGCTCCTATGCGCCCTCCCCTGGCCTCTACGGATAGGGGCTCTCCTCCCTTCCGCCCGCTTTCCTAGCCCAGACGACTTCCTCTTCCGTTGTCCTCTCCGCACGCGGTTGTTCGTGCTGTCGCTGGCCCTCTGCTCCCTCCTACACTGTCCAGGAGGGTCCGCCTGGGTGTCGTTGCTTCTCCTCCTTCACCTGCTTCAGTGCCTCTTCTTCCTTCACGGTCTCGTCCCGCGGTGTGGGTCCCTCCCTCCTCCGCCTCGGTGTCGGGCCGCCCTGTTCTCTCAGCCCCGGGGGTCCTTGCTCTGTTTCCCCCTGCGGCTCCTTCTGGCCTCCTTTCACCCGGCCAGCCTTCCCCCTCCCGTCGTCCTGCTCCTCCTCCTTCTTCTCTTCCTGCCCTTCACTTCCCGTCTCGCCTGGGGGGTACCCCTCCTCTTGCCTCGGTGAGGCTTCGGGGTCCCCCTTTCTCGGGTGCTGTCGTGTCGCTGGAAGAGGGGGATGGTGCTGTTTCCCCCTCGGCCGTTCGTGTTCGGGGACGGGTCCCTCTACGGCGACACGGCCGTCGTCGCTCGCCTTCCTTGGGCCGCGACGCTGCTGGTTCGTGTCGTGGGTCTCGCTCCCGCTCACGCTTGTCCCTGCGGACCGACCCTTCTGGGTGGGGGGGGGGGGTGGGGGGGGGTCGCCTCTCTCGGTTCGATTGTTGGCTTTGCGGGACTGGGTTGTGTCACGCTTCGACGGGTGCTTGGCGTCGTTGGCCGCCTCCCTCTTCTCGCGCTTCTTGGCGGTGCCTTCCCCTCAGCGCCTCGCCTTTCCTACCCCTGCTACGGTCCCGCTCCCTTCTGCAGGCCTCCGCTCTGGTCAGACTTCAGCCGCACTGACCTCCTTCCGGCTGTTCAGTCCCTGGCTGTGTTGACGGGTCTGTCCTCCTATGGGACGGGTTTGTGCGGCGCCGGTACGCCTGGCTTCGCCGTCATGCTCGGTCGCCCTCTCCCCTTGGAGGCCTGGTTTGCTGTGGCCTTCGCCTTCACACCGTTCCGTCGACGGCTCTCCTTCGGTCCCTCCCTTAGGTTACTTGCCTTGACGTTGGACTGGGGTCGTCCCTGCTTTTGCCTCCTCTTGTGTCTGTCGGCAGGTTGGCCGGCGCGTTCTGGTCCTGGATGGGCGCGCCCATTCTTGAACTTTGTTCTATTGCTACCCCGTTCTTCTCTCCCCCGGATCAGGCCTCTGTCGCCACGGTTTTTCCCTTGCGACGGTGGGTGACGGACTTCTTGTCTTGTCTTTCGGTTCCCTCCAGCCGTCTGTTCCCGCCTGCGGCTTTTCGGGGCGTCTGCGCCAGGCGCTCTTCGCGAGGGTTTGGACCGCGTTCTGCGGGTCCGCCTTCGGCTCGCGGGTGTCTTTGGTTCCCGAGCTGCAGGCGGTTTTGTGCGCGGCAACTCGGCGCCGCCCGACAGTGCGGTCCTCGTTCTGCCGGCCGGCCCCCTTGGATATTCGTCAGGGTTTGTTGTACTCTGCGCTACATACGTCGGGGTTGTTTCAGCTGGTTGCTTGGGTATGCTCGCTTCTCTGGCGGCGGCCCCTGCTTCCGACACGCGACGACGCGCTGTGTCATTGCGTTCCCTGCTTCCGTCACGCACCGTCGTGCTGTGTCGCACGCGGGGTCTTCTCAGTCCCTTCCTTCTGCCGGTCCTCTTCGGGGTGCTGCTACACGTGCTGCCGCCTTGCGCGGCCGCAGGACTGGGACGTTGCAGGCCAGTGCGTCGATTCCGCCTCGCCCTTCTGTTCTTGCCCCTTTTCATCCCCGCTGTGTCGGGGCTGGCCGTCCTTCCACTTCTGGCCGCCCTTCGACGTGGTCTGCCCCGCGCCGGCCTGGGGTTGGGGGGGGGGGGGGGGGGTAGAGATCGACGTGGCGCTCGTGCCCGCACGGCCCGCCCGGTTTTCCTCTCCCGTGTCTTTCTGGTCCCGTCGAACTGCGACGCGATGCGACCGTTGGTGGTTCTGTCGGCCCTCAACGGGCGCGTCCTGCTCACTCGGTTTCGGATGCTGCCGGTACCCCTGGTACGCCTGGGCCTGTGCCCTCCAGGATGCGTCTTGGCTCGTTCCTCTCCATCCTCTCTTCCAGCGATTCTTGGCCGTTCGGACTTCCGCTCGTGTGTTCCTGTTCGCCGGCCTTCCCTTCGGTCTCCACATCGCGCCGCGGCTCTTCTCCGCACATGTGGGGGCAGGCTCTGGGTCCTCTCCTCAGGAGCGGGCTCCAGCTCCTGTTTTCCTTGGCCGACTGGTTGGTTGTTTCCGAAGCCCTCGGCCTGTGCGTTGGCGCCGCCCTCACAGTCGTTCGCACCGTCGCACGGTTAGGGTTCCCCTTTTGGTGTTCCCGTTTCACGCTTGACCCCGTCGCGTGTCGTGCCATGGGTCGATCTCGCATGGGTTTTCTCCGGCGCTACGGTGACCCGGGGTCTGCCGACCGCGGTGCTCCTTCGGTGGACGGTCTTCGCCGTGTTGCACTCGGTCTCCCTCCTGGGGTGGCTCTGGGACTCGTTCGTGGGTTCGCTGCTTTGGGCCGCTCTGCCCCTTTCCTTAGGGTGCCTCTGGCTCCTCCGCCTCCTCCTCATGGGCCCCGTGATGTTTCCGTTGCCCCTCTGGTTCGGCTCCTGCCGCTCCTGCGTCCCGTTCGCTGCCGCTTCGGTCTGGGTTGCTCCGGGCTCGCTCTCTGCGGCTGTGCCCTGGTCTGCCCCCCTCGCCGACGGTCTGGGTAGCCACAGATCCGTCGAGCGAGGTTGGGTGGGGTTCCCGATCGAACCTGGGCCGTCCACTTCCTGGCTGATGGGTGGGTCCTCCCTCCCCTTACCCATCTATGCCCTCGGACTGTTGGTTCCTCAGTTCTTCCTGCGGGTCCCCGCGCTGGCCCTTCGGGGTCAGTCGGTGGCCTTCGGGTTAGACACTCAGACAGGCTGTCCCCTGTTTTCCTTCTGCGGGGGTTCCTCCAGGTCGTTGACTCTATTGGGGGTCTCGGTGGAGTTGTTCTTCCTCGCGGCCCGACACCCTTCTCCTTGCATGCCTCCTCCCTGCCCGGGCCGGCCACCCTGTGGGCGGCCGCCCTGTCGTGTGGGCAGGGCGTTCTTGTTGAATGGGCGTTGCAACGGACTGTGTTCACCGACCTCGCGGCTTCCTGAGGTGTTCCGGAGGTCGCCTTGTTCGCATCGGGGGTGCCGCGCCAGTTGCCTTTGGACCTCTCCCTCCGGCCTCGCGCTCCGGGGAGGGTCCGGCCGCTTTCATGGTGGCCTGGTACGGGTGGCGGTCGATATCCATCTTTCCGCCCCCAGACGCGCTGTTGCTGTGCCAAGTCCTCGCCAGGCTGCGGCTGTGCCTCGGCTGCGTCGGGCTCCTCGCGCCTCTGTGGCCGGCACGGGCTTGGTCCGCCCGGTTGCCGCGGTGGTGCCCGAGTCCGGTCCCTCTACCTGTCTCCGGCTTCCGCTTGGGCTCGGTTGGGGCCCTGCGGCCCTCATTGGCCTTCGCATCGTGCTTGTTCATGTGGCACGGTGGCTCTCGGTCCCGGGCCGGGCCCTGACTGACCTCCTGCTGCGTTCCTGGCCGTCTTCTCCTTGGGGGCCTTCCGGGTCCCGCTGGAGGTTTTTTCCTAGGTGGCTACGGGCCACTCGCCTGCCTGTTGGCTCTCCTTCCCTCGTCCTCCGCTCCTTGTTTCACCTCTTCCGTACGCGTCACTTTCGAGTCGTCGCTATACGTCCCCGCTTGTCTGCCGTCCGGGGGGCTCTTTGGGTCCGTCGCTCGGCTGGTCGTTCTGACACAGGTGCTGGATTCCTTCCTGACGGCTGCCTTCAGGGATCGACCTCCTCCGCGCCAAGTCCCTCCGCAGTGGTTTCTGGGGCGGGCTCTGGTCCTTCTGGCTTCGCCCTCGTCTACGAGGGCCGCTACGCCGGTTCTGTTGCTCGGGCGTCCGCTCTTCCTTGTCGCTCTGGCCGCTGGGGTTCGGGTGTCTGCCCTAGCGGTATTGTCGTGGCCCCGGGACTGCGTGCGATTCTCCCCGTCCCTGCATGGCGTCTCGTTCGCCTCCTCCCCTCCTTTTGTTGCCACGCTTGGGAGGGCGGCCCCCGTCTTTCCGGCCTTTCGCCGTCCAGGCTTTCCGGCTTGGGCATCCTCGCCATGTGTGGTGCCCGGTGTCGGCCTTGCGCTCCTCTGTTGCGTCTGTGGCGCCGCCTTCGGGTCCTGCTGTGTGGGTGTCTCCTCGGACGGGTGGGTGGCTCTCGCAGGTGCAGTTGGGGCGCCGCGTTAGTCGGACCGTTCGTGCCCGTCGCCCTGTTTGTAGGGTTTCTGCGCACGATGTCAGATCCTTTGCTGCCTCCTTCCGGTTCCTGCCGCGTCGATCCTTACCTGCCTTCGCCTCTGCGGTTTTGTGGGTCTTCTATCAATTCCTTCATCTCCTCCTACCTCTCCGTGTCCAGTGTTCGACCCCCTCGGCTGGTGATTGCTCTCGGGGGTCGTGTTTCCTGGGCTCTGGCGAAGATCCCTGGTCTTCCCCCCCTTGTCCCTCGTTCTTTTCCTTTGTTTTATATGACAAAGGGGGGGGGGGGGGGGGGGGTGTACGGGTTTGCAACACTGAATTGCAAGTTTGGGATTGTATATTGTTCCAGTACATAAGTGTTTTTGCCACATTGAAAATTGTGTTTTGTTCTTGTGTTCAGTGTTTTTGTTGGTTTTTGAAGAAAAGGGATTTTGGGTACAGTACCTTTTTGGTTTCAGACAAGTCTATGTTTTTGCATTACTATGAATGACGGGCATGTGTTAAAACTGTTCTTTTTAGCTACTCCTCAGTTTTTCACTCTTTTATTAGACTCTCTTGTTTAAATTGTGTCTTTGTCATTCATACTTTTGTTTTATGCATTGGTTTTTTTGGTAGGTTGGGCTTGGATGTCCTCCTCCTATTTGTTATGCAGCCTTGACGTTGGATTTGCCAAGACTACTAACAAATTGGGAGGTTTGACGTACCTCCCAACCTACCAAATAGGAAAACCTACTATTTGGTAGTAGTCTTGGAAAATCCAACGTACATAATACCCTCCCTCACGCCGGACCCCTGCCCATCCGCGTTCTTCTGCTGACGTGAGATGTGATAACAAGAGAGGGTCGCTCATGCGCACGTTCGACAGTGATCTGCACATGACGGAACACGGGATGGGCCTTAAGCGGTAACTAAGGTAAACCCCTTTTTCTTCTCTTCTATGCTTTTTTCACCTTCGGTGGTAGTTTTGGTTAATGTACAACGTCTCCTAGAGCAAGATAAGGAGTAGACTCTAGACGTTTTCTTTTTAACCGCGGTTGGAATGACGACATAGCAGTCAAAATAGACAAGTCGTCATTGCAATTAGGTTAATAGCCTTGACGTTGGATTTGCCAAGACTACTACCAAATAGTAGGTTTTCCTATTTGGTAGGTTGGGAGGTACGTCAAACCTCCCAATAACGGCATGACTGGGGCCCCTTGTCGAGAACTCCAGGCCCACACTCATTGTACACTCCCAGACATTAACCCTTCTGGACCGGCGACGTATTGTGTGTTTGTGTTCAGCAACATTTAGACGATGTTATGATGCTTAGGAAGGATATATGGTAGTGAGATAGTCTGTAGCCTTTTTAACCCTCTCCGACATATGACGCGATGTTGAGCCTATTGGGGATACTTTAAAGCCTTTGTTACCATCAAAGGTATTTAGAAACCTTTAGTTTAGTTACTTTAACCTCTGCAGTTGTCTTTGAGTTAGCTGTGGGCAGAAAACTAATTTTGGAGAGGTAATTATTTATAAGAGAGAGAGAACTCTATTTCTTATTGCTAATCTGGCAACCTCTGCGTCATATGTGCGTGAAAGGGTTATTAGCAGGCGTTCTTTCAATTGTTAAATAGTTGTCAGAATATGATGAACAGGACGTCCCTGGTACTGTAGGGGTTAATAGTTGTCAGAATATGATGAACAGGACGTCCCTGGTACTGTAGGGGTTAATAGTTGTCAGAATATGATGAACAGGATGTCCCTGGCACTGTAGGGGTTAAGGGGAGATTTCCACTTGAGGGATTTTTTCTGGACCCCTTTCTCCCTCATGTTTAGCCCCATTGCTTTTGAGATTTTAAGACGTTCGCCCTAGTAGTTTGGAAATTTTAAGACACTGCCCCATTTGTGTCAATTTTAAGACCTTTCGTGCCATTAAGGTGTCGATTTTTTCCTGGCGAGCGATACCGAGCCTGTAATTTAAGAGATACCGGCCTTCGGCCTGGACATTGTTCTACCGAAAAATGTACAAATTTATCTTGAAAGGGGGTCTAGGGGGTATAATTTTAAGCTTGATGAAAACGTAGGGAACAAACTAATTACCTCCCCTTAATAAGGGGGTAGTCTTTGGTGGCTGGTCTATATATTTATTAATTTATTTATTTTTGAGTTTCCTCGCTAGACCTCCATCAAGCTTAGAACAAAAAACCTAGACCCCCTTTCAAGATAAATTTGTAAATTTTTTGGTAAAAAATTTCCCGGCCAAAGGCCGACTCATTTTAAAATTGGAGGCTCGCTATCGCTCGCCAGGAAAAAATCGACACCTAAAGGGCACGAAAGGTTTTAATATTGAAAACAAAATGATGCGAAAGGTCTCTAAATCGCCAAACTAAGGGAACGAACGTCTTAAAACCTCAAACTAATATGCTAAACATGAGGGCGAAGGGGGTCCATAAAAAGCGAGTAGTACCCCCTTAAGGGGAGGTTTTCAGTTTGGTCTCTAGATATCCATCAAGCTTAAGATTACACCCCCTTTCAAGATAAATATATACATTTTTCGGTAGAAAAATGTCCCGGCTGAAAGCCGCAACATCATCATCATCATCAAGCCGGTTCCTCTTAAATTACAGGCTCGCTATCGCTCGCCAGGATAAAATCGACACCTAAATTGCACGAAAGGTCTTAAAATTGACAGAAATGGGTTGAAAGTTCTTAAATTCATCAAAATAATGGGGCGAACGTTTTAAAATTAGAAAAGCAATGGGGCTAAACATGAGGGAGAAAGGAGTCCAGAAAAAACTCCCTCAAGTGGACATCTGCCCTTAACCCTTTGAGTAGCAGCGACGTGTGTTGTGTGTTAGTCGAGTTATTATATTAAGACGATATTATGCAGCTTAGGAAGGATCTCTTGTAGTTAAGGGGGGATGGGCCCGTTTTCTGGACCACTTTCTCCCTCATGTTTAGCCCCATTAGTTTTCAGATGATGATGTTTGCCCCATTAGTTAGTCGATTTTAAGACCTTTCGCCCCATTTCTTCGTCAATAATTAGACCTTTCGTGTTATGTAGGTGTCGATTTTTTCCCCTGGCGAACTATAGTGAGCCTGTAATGTTGGAAGAACCGACCTTCGGCCGGGACATTTTTGTACCGAAAAATGTACAAATTAATCTAGAAGGGGGGTCTAATGGATGTTTTTTTTTTCTAATTTGATGGAGGTCTAGGGAGGAAACTAGAAAAATAATGAATACATGCAAAAATCGCCCAAAAAGTTGGCTGAGATAGTTGGAAGCCTTATTATTATTGCTAGAGGTCCTTCCTAAGCTGAATAAAATTGTCTAATAGTTGCCATAAGTTTTCGAAGCTGTCCCGCACTGAATCATGTCATTAAGGGGATAGTATCTCGCTGTCCCGCACTGAATCATGTCATTAACCTCTGAAGTGCGCACGGGGGTAATTGAAAACCTCCCCCTGTGCTGACGTATTTGAGGTTTTTCGTCACTAAAATATTCATTGTACCATTAATAGCATTAATAATTATCCATATGCGCCTATTATGGGTTGATTATAAAGGTATTAACCTGAAACAACAATAAAACGAGTGAAAACAGCGTTTGGATGGTCAAAATCGGAGATATAGCCCGCGAGTTGTATAATGTATGGGTGAGGCAAGCTACCTTCCCGCCAATTTTCCCCAAGGCCACTGCGACACAGTCGATCGATACTCTCTCTCTCTCTCTTGCACTCGATTGCTATCAGTGATGACAACACCCTGCTTGCAACTCGCTAATGTTAGCACGAAAATATACCTCAGAATAAGGGAATAATAGGGAAAATAGGTGATAACCAAGGGATAGGAGGAAAGTGGGGAAGGAGGGGAGGTAGAGGACTGAGATTTTGCATGGCCCAGGGGCCAATTTTTTTTTTTTTTTTTTTTTTTTTTTTTTTTTCGATGTCAAAAGTTGATTTTTAATTTTACTTACTCAGGAGAGTCTTCCCGCAGTCCGCCGGGGGAACTCTTAACCTCTGAAGTGCGCACGGGGGTAAATGAAAACGTCCCCCTGTGCTGACGTATTTGAGGTTTTTCGTCACTAAAATATTCATTGTACCATTAATAGCATTAATAATTATCCATATGCGCCTATTATGGGTTGATTATAAAGGTATTAACCTGAAACAACAATAAAACGAGTGAAAACAGCGTTTGGATGGTCAAAATCGGAGATATAGCCCGCGAGTTGTATAATGTATGGATGAGGCAAGCTACCTTCCCGCCAATTTTCCCCAAGGCCACTGCGACACAGTCGATCGATACTCTCTCTCTCTCTCTTGCACTCGATGGCCATCAGTGATGACAACACCCTGCTTGCAACTCGCTAATGTTAGCACGAAAATATACCTCAGAATAAGGGAATAATAGGGAAAATAGGTGATAACTGAGGAATAGGAGGAAAGTGGGGAAGGAGGGGAGGTAGAGGACTGAGATTTTGCATGGCCCAGGGGCCAA
Source organism: Lithodes maja (assembly GCA_037953745.1). NCBI lineage: Eukaryota > Metazoa > Arthropoda > Malacostraca > Decapoda > Lithodidae > Lithodes > Lithodes maja. Next base: position 40,526 of record JBAKBP010008122.1, on the reverse strand, counting down.
AAAAAAAATAAAAATAATTTTTTTTTTTTTTTTTTCGATGTAAAAAGTTGATTTTTAGTTTTACTTACTCCAGAGAGTCTTCCCGCAGTCCGCCGGGGGAACTCTTAAGAGTCTTCCCGCAGCTCCCGGGTTAAGAGTCTTCCCGCAGCTCCCGGGTTAAGGGGGTAGTATCTCGCTGTCCCGCACTGAATCATGTCATTAACCTGACAAGCGCGAAATAGACCTAGGGGCTAGGGTAGTTATTTGTGCATTTCTAGCCTTGGATTCTGACAGAATTTGTTATATTTACAATATAGAGCATTATTTGTTTTCGGTATGCTTTTATTTTACATATATGATGTATATATGAACCTTCAAGAGTGCTAAAATAAGTGGGAAAAGCATTTGGGTGGTGAAAAACGAAGATATTGGCCACCCGGTCATAATCTCAGGCGAGCGAGAGCCACAGGCAACCCTCCTCTCTCGCTGTCTGTGAGGTAACTGAGACGAGCGGGGCGGTGTGGGCCGGTGTCTGGGTGTTACATAACGATCTTTTCTGCAACCCACTTGTGCTACATTATCGCGGGAGAGAAAAATAACCGATAAATGATGATAATAAGAGGGAAAATAGGTGATAATTGAGGAGCGGAGGGAGGGGGGAATAAGGTGGGGAAGGAGGGGAGGGGGGTGGGTGAGATTTACATGGATGAGTACTGGAGGGGAATTATCTCACCTAGAGACAAATTCCTTTGTTTTGATAGGCCCTTTTTTTTTTGGAAAGCTTTTTTTATGGTCTTGCTTCCGTGAGGCCTATCGCGTTCCCTATAGGAAGCCTTCCGTGAGGCCTATCGCGCTTGCCGGGTTAAGGGGGTAGTATCTCGCTTTTTATGGACCCCTTTCTCCCTCGTGTTTAGCATATTAGTTTTGAGGTTTTAAACGAGGATTTTAGTTAACCTAACCTATCGTAGTATTATGGGTGGGGGTTGCCGCCCCCACACCCCCGCTATTTGACATATTTGACAGATTGTTGGTGTATTTTTCTGTGAAATCGGGTGTTTTCAAGTGTCGATAACGAAATTCCTCCATGCGGACTATAATGAGAAAAATATGGCGAGTCTATTGGTCCCTATTTTCCCTAATAAATTGTTTCTAATAAGGCGGATGTAGTGTCCTTGAAGATTATCCAAAAAACTACATACCTCCCCTTAACAGGAATTTGGAAGGTAGGTTGACTGCTGTTGAAATAGTTAAAAGAAGTTGGACATTAATATGTTTAACACTTACGGTGCGGGCATAATTCCGCTATATTAGGGGCTCATTCAGGCACTCCTGAATGGTTCCATGTCATCACAACCAGTAGACCATTTCAACCAGTAGCTCTCAACCAGTGCCAAATTAACCCAAACCAACCAAACCAGTGCCAAAATATAGTACTGTACTAACCTAACCTAGCCTAACCGTATTGGTTGATTTGGAACTGGTTGAGAGCTACTGGTTGAAATGGTCTACTGGTTGAGTTGACCGGTCACCCTCCTGAATGATTAAACAAGTGTGTGAATAAAATGTTCTGCCAAAAACTAGTAGAAAATAGCTTCAAAATGACACTAGAACGAGCTTCGTAGCGCGGGGTTCATCCGCAGCGCTACCATAGACATCGGCAAGTATTCGCTAATAATGAGCATGTCGCGGTACATTTGCCTTTGGCAGTGCTGCATATGTCTAGCGAGAAATGGCTCAGTGCACCGGCCGCTGGGCTGGAGAGCGGACGGGGCCCTGCTGCGCTCCCGCTCACTAGCACTCGTCTCCACAGGCTTTAAGAGGCTTTAAGAGCCTGTAAATTGTTATTTATGGGTGAATGGGACTCATTAGCCTTGGTCAGTAATATATCTAGGGGAGACAACCTTATAAAGATCCGGGTCGATGGGACTCGTCAGCCTTGGTCGACAACCTGTCTAGGGGAGTAAACCTGATACAAATCCGTACTGCTTATCTAAGTGTAAGGCAGTTTAGTGGATGGACTAGCCGAACACCACTGTAGAAAAATAGTGCTAACAAGATACATAGAGGGCCTCGGGTCTATTAATTAATGTAGTCATATGTTTTTTTTAGTTTCCTCCCTAGACCTCCATCAAGCTTAGAAAAACACCCCCTAGACCCCCCCTTCAAGATAAATTTTTAAATTTTTCGGTAGAAAAATGTCCCAGCCGAAGGCCGGTTCCTCTTGAAATTGCAGGCTCGCTATTGCTCGCCAGGAAATAATCGACACCTAAATGGCACGAAAGGTCTTAAAATTGACAACAAAATGGGGTGAAAGATGTTAAAATCGCCAAACTAATAGGCCGAACGTCTTATCATCTCAAAACTAGTGGGGCTAAACATTAGGGAGAATTCTCTCTCTCTCTCTCTCTCTCTCTCTCACTCACTCACTCACTCACTCTCTCTACTATCTTTAACCTTTACCACATCCACCACCACTATCTCCACCACTTCTCCACCACTCACTCACTGACTCTCTCTACTATTATCTTTAACCTTTACCACATCCACCACCACTATCTCCACCACTTCTCCACCACTCACTCACTGACTCTCTCTACTATTATCTTTAACCTTTACCACATCCACCACCACTATCTCCACCACTTCTCCACCACTCACTCACTGACTCTCTCTACTATTATCTTTAACCTTTACCACATCCACCACCACTATCTCCACCACTTCCTCAGCTCTCTCTCTCCAAACACACAGCTCAGTTACCATACCACTTTCTACTGCGCGTTAATTAAAAGGGCAAACCAACAATTGTTTTTATCTTTCTCTCCTTTAACGTGACGATAGTGCGTTGTTATGTGTGCGATTAGTTTGCTTGGGAAACAGATTAACTTGCTCATGTAGTAATGTACACCCTATGTGGTGGATTGTGTTCTTTTATTTAATAATTTTCATTTTAGTAAGCGTTGTTTCCACATAGCGATTTTGATAATTTAATTTGACTTTATATTGTCCTTGTCCCAATTTTGGTTTGTTTAGTTTGCAAGTTTTACATTTTAATTTCTCACCGGGCTTTTTTTTTTATCTTTCTCTCCTTTTCTCTCTTTCCCTGGCTTGTATCCATTAGGCCCAATTCAGCCTACTGTTTTAAGACGTCTACCCCCATCCAGGTGTCAATAATTTTCCTGGCGAGCGGTAGCAAGTCCGCATATATATATTTTGTTTTGACAGCAAGCCAAATTTGTACATTGTTCGATAGAAAAATGTCTCCGGCGAAGCCGGATTTCTCCATACAATGCTGGGTCGCTATCGCTCGCCAGGAAGATATCTACACCTGGATGGGGATAAACGTCTTAAAACAGTTGGATGAATTGGGCCGAATGGATACAAGCCAAAGAGAGAGAGAGAGAAAGAGAAAAAAAGCGAGGTGGGCTCCCTTAACCATTTTGGGGACCAAGTTTTTTTTGTTCGAACCTCCCCTGTTTCGCTCCATTAGTTTGGAGAATTTAAGACGTTTCACCCTACTATTTTGGCGATAACAAGACGGTTCATCCCATTTCTAGGAGAGCGACAGAAATCGGCCTTCAGCCACGACATTTTTCTATCGAAAAATATACAAAATTAGCTTGAAAACGGCTTGGTGGGCATTTTTATGTAAAGGAAGTCTGGGAAGAAATTTGTGTTAGCCTAGGGGGCAAACTAAACTATATTTGTGTTAGCCTGGGGGGCAAACTAAACTATATTTGTGTTAGCCTGGGGGGCAAACTAAACTATATTTGTGTTAGCCTAGGGGGCAAACTAAACTATATTTGTGTTAGCCTAGGGGGCAAACTAAACTATATGTGTTAGCCTGGGGGGCAAACTAAACTATATTTGTGTTAGCCTGGGGGGCAAACTAAACTATATTTGTGTTAGCCTAGGGGGCAAACTAAACTATATTTGTGTTAGCCTAGGGGGCAAACTAAACTATATTTGTGTTAGCCTAGGGGGCAAACTAAACTATATTTGTGTTAGCCTAGGGGGCAAACTAAACTATATTTGTGTTAGCCTAGGGGGCAAACTAAACTATATTTGTGTTAGCCTAGGGGGCAAACTAAACTATATTTGTGTTAGCCTGGGGGGCAAACTAAACTATATTTGTGTTAGCCTAGGGGGCAAACTAAACTATATTTGTGTTAGCCTAGGGGGCAAACTAAACTATATTTGTGTTAGCCTAGGGGGCAAACTAAACTATATTTGTGTTAGCCTAGGGGGCAAACTAAACTATATTTGTGTTAGCCTGGGGGGCAAACTAAACTATATTTGTGTTAGCCTGGGGGGCAAACTAAACTATATTTGTGTTAGCCTGGGGGGCAAACTAAACTATATTTGTGTTAGCCTGGGGGGCAAACTAAACTATATTTGTGTTAGCCTGGGGGGCAAACTAAACTATATTTGTGTTAGCCTGGGGGGCAAACTAAACTATATTTGTGTTAGCCTAGGGGGCAAACTAAACTATATTTGTGTTAGCCTAGGGGGCAAACTAAACTATATTTGTGTTAGCCTAGGGGGCAAACTAAACTATATTTGTGTTAGCCTAGGGGGCAAACTAAACTATATTTGTGTTAGCCTAGGGGGCAAACTAAACTATATTTGTGTTAGCCTGGGGGCAAACTAAACTATATTTGTGTTAGCCTAGGGGGCAAACTAAACTATATTTGTGTTAGCCTGGGGGGCAAACTAAACTATATTTGTGTTAGCCTAGGGGGCAAACTAAACTATATTTGTGTTAGCCTGGGGGCAAACTAAACTATATTTGTGTTAGCCTAGGGGGCAAACTAAACTATATTTGTGTTAGCCTGGGGGGCAAACTAAACTATATTTGTGTTAGCCTGGGGGCAAACTAAACTATATTTGTGTTAGCCTAGGGGGCAAACAAAACTATATTTGTGTTAGCCTGGGGGGCAAACTAAACTATATTTGTGTTAGCCTAGGGGGCAAACTAAACTATATTTGTGTTAGCCTGGGGGCAAACTAAACTATATTTGTGTTAGCCTAGGGGGCAAACTAAACTATATTTGTGTTAGCCTAGGGGGCAAACTAAACTATATTTGTGTTAGCCTAGGGGGCAAACTAAACTATATTTGTGTTAGCCTAGGGGGCAAACTAAACTATATTTGTGTTAGCCTAGGGGGCAAACTAAACTATATTTGTGTTAGCCTGGGGGCAAACTAAACTATATTTGTGTTAGCCTAGGGGGCAAACTAAACTATATTTGTGTTAGCCTGGGGGCAAACTAAACTATATTTGTGTTAGCCTGGGGGCAAACTAAACTATATTTGTGTTAGCCTGGGGGCAAACTAAACTATATTTGTGTTAGCCTGGGGGCAAACTAAACTATATTTGTGTTAGCCTAGGGGGCAAACTAAACTATATTTGTGTTAGCCTGGGGGGCAAACTAAACTATATTTGTGTTAGCCTGGGGGGCAAACTAAACTATATTTGTGTTAGCCTGGGGGCAAACTAAACTATATTTGTGTTAGCCTGGGGGCAAACTAAACTATATTTGTGTTAGCCTAGGGGGCAAACTAAACTATATTTGTGTTAGCCTGGGGGGCAAACTAAACTATATTTGTGTTAGCCTGGGGGGCAAACTAAACTATATTTGTGTTAGCCTAGGGGGCAAACTAAACTATATTTGTGTTAGCCTGGGGGGCAAACTAAACTATATTTGTGTTAGCCTAGGGGGCAAACTAAACTATATTTGTGTTAGCCTGGGGGCAAACTAAACTATATTTGTGTTAGCCTAGGGGGCAAACTAAACTATATTTGTGTTAGCCTAGGGGGCAAACTAAACTATATTTGTGTTAGCCTAGGGGGCAAACTAAACTATATTTGTGTTAGCCTGGGGGCAAACTAAACTATATTTGTGTTAGCCTAGGGGGCAAACTAAACTATATTTGTGTTAGCCTAGGGGGCAAACTAAACTATATTTGTGTTAGCCTGGGGGCAAACTAAACTATATTTGTGTTAGCCTAGGGGGCAAACTAAACTATATTTGTGTTAGCCTGGGGGGCAAACTAAACTATATTTGTGTTAGCCTGGGGGCAAACTAAACTATATTTGTGTTAGCCTAGGGGGCAAACTAAACTATATTTGTGTTAGCCTAGGGGGCAAACTAAACTATATTTGTGTTAGCCTAGGGGGCAAACTACACTATATTTGTGTTAGCCTGGGGGGCAAACTAAACTATATTTGTGTTAGCCTAGGGGGCAAACTAAACTATATTTGTGTTAGCCTAGGGGGCAAACTAAACTATATTTGTGTTAGCCTGGGGGGCAAACTAAACTATATTTGTGTTAGCCTGGGGGGCAAACTAAACTATATTTGTGTTAGCCTAGGGGGCAAACTAAACTATATGTGTTAGCCTAGGGGGCAAACTAAACTATATTTGTGTTAGCCTGGGGGGCAAACTAAACTATATTTGTGTTAGCCTAGGGGGCAAACTAAACTATATTTGTGTTAGCCTAGGGGGCAAACTAAACTATATTTGTGTTAGCCTAGGGGGCAAACTAAACTACATTTGTGTTAGCCTAGGGGGCAAACTAAACTATATTTGTGTTAGCCTAGGGGGCAAACTAAACTACATTTGTGTTAGCCTAGGGGGCAAACTAAACTATATTTGTGTTAGCCTAGGGGGCAAACTAAACTATATTTGTGTTAGCCTAGGGGGCAAACTAAACTATATTTGTGTTAGCCTAGGGGGCAAACTAAACTATATTTGTGTTAGCCTAGGGGGCAAACTAAACTATATTTGTGTTAGCCTAGGGGGCAAACTAAACTATATTTGTGTTAGCCTAGGGGGCAAACTAAACTATATTTGTGTTAGCCTAGGGGCAAACTAAACTATATTTGTGTTAGCCTAGGGGGCAAACTAAACTATATTTGTGTTAGCCTAGGGGGCAAACTAAACTATATTTGTGTTAGCCTAGGGGGCAAACTAAACTATATTTGTGTTAGCCTGGGGGCAAACTAAACTATATTTGTGTTAGCCAAGGGGGCAAACTAAACTATATTTGTGTTAGCCTAGGGGGCAAACTAAACTATATTTGTGTTAGCCAAGGGGGCAAACTAAACTATATTTGTGTTAGCCAAGGGGGCAAACTAAACTATATTTGTGTTAGCCTGGGGGGCAAACTAAACTATATTGCTCAACAATGGCAAAAACAAGGAAATCCTAAATAATAATTGCTTATTATTACCAACCCACCAAATATCACCAACTCACCAATTATCACCAACCCACAAATTATCACCAACCCCCCAATTATCACCAACCCACCAAATATCACCAACTCACCAATTATCACCAACCCACCAATTATCACCAACCCCCCAATTATCACCAACCCACCAATTATCACCAACCCACCAATTATCACCAACCCACCAATTATCACCAACCCACCAATTATCACCAACCCACCAATTATCACCAACCCACCAATTATCACCAACCCACCAATTATCACCAACCCACCAATTATCACCAACCCACCAATTATCACCAACCCACCAATTATCACCAACCCACCAATTATCACCAACCCACCAATTATCACCAACCCACCAATTATCACCAACTCACCAATTATCACCAACCCACCAATTATCACCAACCCACCAATTAACTTACAAATAATCTATATTTTATTAATTTCACTACAACCCCAAACACCTGCAATCAAATTAGTGAAGGCATATAATTATGTGATCCACCGGGATTCGAACCTGGGTTATCACACACAAATGTTTAAACACTAACCATTACACCACCAAGACAGTTATAATTGTTTTCACCAATTAATGACATGAATGAAACTAATGAACCAAGCTATTATAATTACCCACAAGAGGTCGGGCCAAATAGTGTTAAGGGAGCCCACATCGCTTTTGTTTATCTTTCTCTCCCTCTCTCTTTGGCTTGTATCCATTTGGCCCCATTCAGCCTACTGTTTTAAGACGTTTATCCCCATCCAGGTGGCAATATTTTCCTGGCGAGCGGTAGCGAGCCACCATATACAGTATATAATTTTGTTTTGACAGCAAGCTAAATTTGTACATTTTTCGATAGAAAAATGTCTCCTGCGAAGCCGGATTTCTCCATACAGTGTTCCAGCTCCTCCTTATCATATGTGGTCTCCCCTGGGTACTGGCCTGCGCGATTGGTGCCTACAATCTACCCAACTTAAGGGGAGGCAGACCGTTTTTCTGGACCCCCTTCTCCCTAATGATTAGCCCCACTAGTTTTGAGATTATAAGACGTTCGGCCCATTAGTTTGGCGATTTTAACACCTTTCGCCCCATTTCGTTGTCAAATTTAAGACCTTTCGTGCCATTTAGGTGTTGATTTTTTCTTGGCGAGCGATAGCGAGCCTAGAATTTTAAGAGGAATCGGCCTTCGGCCGGGACATTTTTCTACCGAAAAATGTACAAATTGATCTTGAAGGGGGGTCTAGGGGGTGTTTTTCTAAGCTTGATGGAGGTCTCGGGAGGAAACTAAAAATATATATAAATAAATGAATTAATAGACCTGACAAACGGTCAGTCTCACCTTCACTTTATGGTCGATTTTGTTAATTGATTAATTACCGTTTTAGTTTCCTCCCTAGACCTCCATCAAACTCATAACACATCCATTACATCCCCCTGAGAGAGAGAGAGAGAGAGAGAGAGAGAGAGAGAGAGAGAGAGAGAGAGAGAGAGAGAGAGAGAGAGAGAGAGAGAGAGAGAGAGAGAGAGAGTGAGTGTGTAAGAAAACGACATGATAGCCACCAACCGTCTAGATATTAACATCCTGTCCAACATACAAAGAGAGAGATAGCTATCGGTGTGTAGGTGTGTGTGTGTGTGTGTAAGAAAACATGATAACCCCCAAAGGTCTAGATATTAACATCCTGTCTAACATACAAAGAGAGAGAGAGAGTGTGTGTGTGTGTGTGTGTGTGTGTGTATTTGCCCAATTGTATTTACCTAATTGTATGTTACAGGATATCGATTACTCTCTAGTGTCCCGTCAGCCTTTAAGGGGAGATTTCCACTTGAGGGATTTTTGTCTTGACTCCTTTCTCCCTCATGTTTAGCCCCATTGCTTTTCTAGTTTTAAGACGTTTGCCCCATTATTTTGACGATTTTAGGAACTTTCGCCCCATTTCTGTCAATTTTAAGACCTTTCGTGTCATTTAGGGATCGATTTTACCCTGGCGAGCGATAGCGAGCCTGTAATTAAAAAGGAACCGGCTTTCAGCCGGGAAATTTTTCTACCAAAAAATGTACAAATTTATCTTGAAAGGGGGTCTAGGGGGTGTAATTTTAAGCTTGATGGAGTTCTAGGGAACAAACTAAATACCTCCCATTAACTAATCATATTTTACTTTAAACACTAGAATATTTTTTGCACACACTAGGTCGTTTGGTAACTCATTCCACTGCTCAACCATTTGATCTGGAAAATCAAACTTCCTAACATCTGTCCTAGGCAAAACAAAATGTGTTTGATCAATATATTCCTTTCCGTGAACACACCTAAACAAAGCTATCATGTCTCACCTCTCCCTTCTTTGTTCAAGTGAGGGAATCCCCAGGTGACACAGCTGGTCTTCATATTGGAAGTTCGTTAGCCCTGGCACCCGTCTTGTTATCACACGCTCAATTTTCTCGAGCTTACTAACGTGTTTGTCATGTGTGGATTCCATACAACCACTGCATACTCCAGGCTAGGCCTTAAACACTGCCTTGGTGGTGTAATGGTTAAGGTGTCTAAACATCTATGTGTGATAACCCAGGTTCGAATCCTGGTGGATCACATATATGCTTTCATTAATTGTATTGGAGGTGTTTGGTGGTGTGGTGAAATTAATAAAAAATAGATTATTAGTATCTTCACCATGTCTTCATTTAGGAATTTAAACGCCACCCTAATATTAGCCCACCACGAATAAGCTTTATTTACCAAGTTATTGATGTGGTCACCGGGATCTAACCTCCTGTTCACTACAACTCCTAAGTGTTTTTCCTTCTCTGACTTTTGCAACCTTACATCGCCCATACTGTACTCCCTATGGGGTTTTCCCTGGCCGTCTCCCATCTCCATCACGTGACATTTATAATTTATCAAAGTACGTTAGAGGTAATTTAGGTGCGTTGGAAAGAAGTGTGTTGAGCTTGTTAAGGGGGGTCACCGGCTTTGTTTTAGCTTTCTCTCCTTTTCTCTCTTTCCCTGGCTTTTATCCATTCGGCTCCATTCTGCCAACTGTTTTAAGACGTTTATCCCCATCCAGGTGTCGATGGAGAAATTTCCACATTTCCACATTCGGCTCCATTGATACATTGATGTCATCCTGGAGCATTTGACAGCAATTGTTATCAACCACTTTCCTCACTAATTTTGCGTCATCGGCGAACATGTTAATATAGCTGCCAGTTCCAAGAGGCAGATCATGTGTGTGTGTGTGTGTGTGTGTGTGTGTGTGTGTGTGTGTGTGTGTGTGTGTGTGTGTGTGTGAGTAAGAAAA